>PVJL010016737.1:0-20134 GCA_004026885.1 Lyroderma lyra | reverse complement strand
ACCCGGCCCCGCGGCGGGCCTGGAGGGCATGCTGCCTAAGGGGGAGAAGCTTCCAGCCCTCCCTCCCTTGAACTACACCGTGGGGCGGTCTCAGACCTGGTGATGAGCCAAGTCCGAAAGCCCCATCAAGTTCTTGGGCAAAACATTTGCTGGGAGGGATACAGGAAACTTAGGACAGGAGGGTAAACATGAGAAGACTGGATTTTCAGGTATTGATTCTGTCACATTTCGGCTGTGTGACCATGAAGCAATTACTTAACTGCTCTGAGCCTCGAAATTCTCTTCTGCAAAATAAGGATAATTTTTGTAATGACTAAAGCAGATGAAGTATGTAAAGTACTTCATTAATGATCGTTGTTATTAGTGTATTATTGTATCCAAATTTCATCCAGGCTACGTTTTATCTTAGTTTCCAAGTTGTAAAACAATATAGAAAATTACCTTTCCTTTACTCCAAGTAATTCTTCCATTCAATAGATCCTTATTAAGCAGTTGATATACTAAGAGAAGTAATATAGTGCCACTCAAATAATATTATTTCTTAAAGGAACACAAAAATTATCATTTACTTTTGCCTAGAATGCATTTCACTTTTCATTTAGTATTTTTTAACTTTCATCTTGGAACCTATGGATGTATTTCTTCTTGGTCCCATATGGTTGCTCTGCAGAAAAAAGAAAGTAGAAAATCTATAGGTTATTTTCAAATAACGTCAGACCTTAAGATCTGCGAGTACCTATTAGAATTGGAACATCAATTATCTGGTATACTTTTATAACCATATGCATGTTTAACTAAAGACTTAAGAGTATTCAGGGCCATCCCACATAAGGATTTCATTTAGTGTCTTCTCTTCTGGGTAGTTTCTAACCATAAAAGGAATGCTCTTAGGGAACCGAATAGAGCTACCTAATATTAGCCAGTGTTTCCAGAAATCATTTCATGGTTCAGTGGCTTGGAAAACGGGAGTGAGCGCCTATAGGGCCTGTGGCCAGGTACTCGTGAGCTATGTTCTCATATTGCATATTCCTGCAGAAGGTGGGTGCTTGGGCCTTGGTGCAATGTTTTCTTCAGGCCTGACAGCAAATCGTTGCACAAGATTTCCCTACGTCCCCTCTGGATCTTGGGCCTCCGTAGAGTGGCCGGCTCACCCACCCCCTCCCTACACTTGTAGTTTCGCTACCATGTCCTCTGCTTGCCGGTGAAGTCAGTTCTGCAGCTGTTAGCGGGTCACTATGAACACTGCTGACATTTGAAATGCATAAAAAGTTACTACAGATGATCGGGGCCTTTCCTATGCCCCAGATCTGAGTGGAAAAGACTCCTCTGAGGACAAGGAGGAATTCTCCTTCTTTCCATGTCAGCAAATGATGCTTAAATTCTTTCAAGTCATCTCAGAGGGCTATCAATGAGTCCCACAGAAAGCAGACTGTTTTACTTCAAAGTTTACTCACTCCGGCCCTCCCTGGTGGGTGGATGGGCGGATGGATGGATGGATGGATGGATGGGAGGAAGGGTGGATAGGAAGTAAGAAAAAAGAGAGGGAGGAAGAGAAGGAAAGAATAGGAAGACGGCATGAGCATCTCCTTCCTGCTCCTCGCCTCAGTGTTATTTTTATTGTCTGTTTTGAATTCCCCTAGCCAATTTCCACCGCAAAGCGTCAGTGATCATGGTAGACGAGCTGCTGTCGGCCTACCCACACCAGCTGTCTTTCTCCGAGGCTGGCCTTCGAATCATGATCACCAGCCACTTCCCCCCCAAGACCCGACTCTCCATGGCCAGTCGCATGTTGATCAATGAGGTATCTGGGAAAGCACAGTCCATTTGCCACTGGGCAAGGGTGGGAGACTTTGGGAAGGAAAGGAAGTTCCCTGGTCGGAAAGTGGAAGCAACTAACCCAGCACTAAACACAGTATCCCTCGGCCGTTCCCCAGCGTCACTGCTCGCTGGGCCAGCCGTGCGTCCTGGGCCTGGCTTTTCCCTGCCCACACCGAGAGGCATAGTCAAGCCCCCAGTTATATGGGAAAACCCCCATTCCCTCGCCCTGCCTTTGTATGTTCATCATCCACTTGAGTAAAGCCCTCTGATGTGGACTTGCACGGAAGTAGTTGCCAAATCAAGGTTTAAAATAATGCTGAGTCTCTGGCCTAAATTTCCTTTCTCCAGAGTGACAGCCTTATTGCTGCACTGGTCCAAACACATTTGTGTGGCTTTGTCTCACATGAACCAAGGGATTCCTACAATCTTGAGAAGATGACACCACGGTGCACGGGGAATCACCCATGCTCACGGAAAAGAAGTGCGTGTCTGTAACAGGAATGCTCCTCTGAAGGGATTTGCAAGTTCCAGTGGGTCATAAAAGATTAACCCTTTCTTTCAGAAGGAGGTTGTCCTAGCTGGTTATTCCTTTGAGGGACCCCTTAAACTTGACCTCAGAGTCTCCTGGAAGCCTCTCCTTGTCAGCTGCCTGGGAAAGATCCCAACAGCTGGTGTTCTGGGTGTAAGGACTTACGGTCCCTCTGGCCATGCTAAGAATGTGCCTTTCTCTTTCAGAGACAAAGACTGATAAATAGCAGGGCTTACACCAACGGAGAATCCGAGGTGGCCATCAAAATCCCAATTAAACACACCGTGGAAAACGGGACAGGGCCCAGCAGTGTCCCAGACAGGGGTGTGAACGGGACTCGGAGGGATGATGTTGTCACTGAAGTTGGCAACGAGACAGAAAATGAGAACGAGGACAATGAGAACAATGAGGAGGAGGAAGAGGAGGATGAGGAGGATGATGAAGGACCATACACACCATTCGACCCCCCCTGTAAGAGGTCCTATGTCTGGGCTGGGGCTGGGAGCTATTTGGGGGCCACTGAGTAGATGCCTTTGGCTTTGATGCATTTTCTGGCATTCGACTGAAAGAAGTATCTCTGCAGGAAAGCAGAAATATTCGTATGAACACCTACAGTGGGCAAGATTGTAGAGGGTCCAGAGGTGACCAAGGTGGCACACATGTTGGGTAAAGTATGGGCTCTTGGACCAAATGTATGAGTTTGTGGAGGAATTTCAGCTGCTCTGAGGAACCTTTCGGTGCCAAGGAGAAAATGCACCTGACCCGTGTCGGCAAGGTAGCTTGGTGCTCGCGGGAAGAGACCCTCCACTCATCCCTTACAGTCGGTGGGTACTGTCCTGCCAAGGCCAGCTCTGGCTGACATGTTGACCTTTGTTTTCCTTCTCACCTCCTGCCCTTCATCCCTGTTCAGGTCCCTTCTCTCCCAGGGTATTCTTCTCTCCAGGATTTGACTACACTGGGTATAATTAACAGATAAGTAATTATGTGGGAGTATGTGAATAGAAGAATATATATGACATGTGTATATATGTGTACGCATGAGCCTAGATGTACACACATAGATGCTTCACATGTATGATTAATATAATGCAGACATATAACAAGTTTGTGTATACTGTATACATTTACAGTATTGTATATTAGTATACATATATATGCATGCTTTGTACATATTTAATAGACTGTATATTATATAATATATACACACATATTAACATACCTGTGTTTATACATGCATATTATATATGTATAGGTTAAATACATAGATAATATACACCTATGCATAGTGTATGTATATATGTATACATGCATATAAATTGTCCATATTCTTCTCTCTAGGATGAAGTCAGCTTTCCTTTTGACTGACAGAGAAAAACATTCACATGTGCATGTAGATAAACACGCCTTCATCGAAAAAAGACTGAAAAATAAATACACTAAAATATGTCTTTTTATCCTAGATGGAATTATTTTTTAATCTTCTCTATATTTTTCATTATAAAACATTTTTATTGCCTATAAAATTACAACAAACTTATGTATTTAGTTCTAGATCTAAAATACTGAGCAGTGACTTTTCCTGTCCAATAGAATAAAACTTCCTAAAAGGCTTAATGAGGAATGTAACTTGGGGACAAGTCCTTTGCTTTTGAGAGCCAGTCATGCTCAAAGGGACACTCCAGTGCTTGCAGTCCCTGGCTCATGTCCCCTGCCTCATGTCCCCTGCCTCCTCTCCTGTCTGCTGGGTGACTTTCAGAAAATCACATAATCACCGCTACATGAGGTTCATGTGCAGGGCGTCTTGTTTCCATACCTGTGTGCTGTGTCTGCAGCACCTAGGGCAGCCCCGGGCACAGGGGGGCATAGTGGGCGTTCGGTGAATATTAGTTAAATTAACGAATACACCTATCTCCAGGGGCAGTGGTGGGAGACTCTGTTTAGACCATATGGCAGCGGGACAAAAGACGGAAAAAGGCCAGGCATACTGTTGACTCAAAGAAGAACGAAATGATTTTTCTTCCTTTATTCAGAAATGGAAATTTAGACTAAAATGTGAACGATCCTTATCTGACTGCGCCTGCAGCACAAAATCATTGAAACAGCACATCACTGCATCATTTGGTTCGTTCAAGGAGTTATGTTTGTTATATTATATTTAAAAGTATATTCCAGATGATACTCATTGAATTTCTGCTTTGTTGATGTTACAATGGAACTATAACTCAAAGAAAGCATCTATGCCATCTTTAATGACAGTGAAAACTGTTTTCAAGATATAATGTCCTCCCAGTGTGAAGCCAGAATTTTTTCAGCTGAGACAAAGACTCCAAACTCATTGGTGCTAACTTAGACTGTTTGCAGCTTTACCTGATTAATAGTTCCTGAGCTCTTGCAGTCCTAAATTCTGACTTTATTTACGTTCTCTTTTATTTTCTAAAGAATGGCAAGTAGCCAAATTGAAGGCATTTCTCTTCTCATTCATGTGTTTCTTTGTAACTTTGATTGAGTGTGTATCTTATAACAAACGAAGTCTCTCTCTCTCTCTCTCTCTCTCTCTCTCTCTCTCTCTCTCTCTCTCTCTCTCTCTCTGTGAGGGCATCTGGAAGACTGGATGGCCAGTGAGCCAGTGTAGAGAGCCCCACGTGGGGGATTTACTGCCACACTGCAGGATTTAGGAATGTGCGGGATTCCAGGATATGTTTAGAATTCAAAGACCTGCCCATATTCTGGATCCCGCAGGATTTGAAAACCCCTCGCAAAACAGCCCTCCGTCTCCTTGCTTTGTGAGCCAGTCAAACACAGTCTCAATGTTCTCATCATTCACATTACCATCTCCAAATCTTAAATTGAAACAGATGCTAAGAGGAAAAGTCAGATTTCGCCTTACTTAATAATCTGTTCTCTTTGCTTTATTCTGTTCTTGAAGTAGGATACCTTTAGACTCTAAAAAAGCAGATAACTTTCTTTGGTCTTTCTGATTAGATTATTCATAGTAATGCTATTACTGTTAATATTATTAATACATATTCTGCATGTGATATATGCCCTGCACTGTTCATGGCATTCAAAACAGTGGTGAACAGCTAGAGAAAACACTCATTTTCATAGAGTTTGTATTCTAACTGAAAATTAACGAGGAAACAAATAACCCTGATAACTCCAGACAGAAAATGTTCGCTATGAAGCAAATTAATGCAGGTGATAGGAAAAGGAGTGAAGTAGGTAGGGGTCTTACTTAGATTGGGTGATCTGAGGGGTCAGGTGACATCTGTGCTGTGAGGTGAGCTGCATGACGGCATACTCAGCCATGTGAAGATCCAGGTAGAGGGACCTGCAAGTGCAAAGGCCCTGGAGCTGAAAGAGCTTGGAGTGCCTGAGACAGGAAGAAGGCCGAGGCAGGGAAACGCATAAGAAGGGAAAGTGGTAGGTAGAAGCCAAATCAGTTATGGCCTTGTCAGCCATAGTGGGGAGATATGGTTTTACTCTGAGGGTAGAAGCGAGTAGAAGCTTCTAGAACAGCTTGCTTTTTGAGATTCTCCCTCTGGCTACTGGTGGTGAGCAGATGGAGGTGGAATAAATGTAGGAGTGGTGAGTTTCCTTAGGAAGTCAAGTCTTCAAGTCTTGGATGGAGGACCTGGCTCAGGGTGAGGCTGTAGGGATAGCAAGCTGGAGACGGGTTGAGAGTGCCCGAGGCAGTTGGCCAGAGTTGGTGTGAGGGACGAAAGAATTGGGAAAGTCAAGAGTGAATCTGAGGATTTTTGACTCCCCCAGTTTGCAAGCTTACATTGTCCCAGCCCTATGCTCCTATGTCATATAATTCTCCCAGCTACTCTATGAGCTCGGTGTTGCTGTGTCCACATTTTACAGATGGGGAAACTGAGACTTAGGGAATTTAACTGGGCCACTTGACTCAAAGAGAGTGGGCACTGGACCCAGCGCTGTTTGATGAGTGAGCCCCACCCTCCCTTAGAGGCCAGCCTGCCTCACCGTGTGAGGAAGACCAGGAGCCCAAAGTGATGCTGAGTAATGTCATTCTGCAGTTTTAAGGAACTACTTGGAGACTGTTAAGAGATATAATGAAATAAGTGCTGGATTCTGGTATAAAATTATCAAATAAATTTTGTTAAACATTTCATTAATCAGTGTTCAAAATGTAATTTTAAAAATATCTTCTTAACTCTGGTGGGAATATAAATTGGTACAATCATTTTAGAAAACTGTTTGGCAGTTACTTTTGAAGTTAAATAAATACCCACCCTATGACTCAGTATTTGTACTCCTGGGTCTTTGCCCAAGAGAAATGAAAACATGACAGAAAAGACTCGTACAAGAACGTGCATGTCCACTTTCATTGTAATACCTGAAAACTGGCAGCAACCCAAATTCCCATCCACAGGAGACTAGATAAACTGTAGTGTGTTCACAGGAGGGAGCACTCCACAACAACTAAATGGAAAGGATGACTGACACGTGAATGAAAAACAAAAAATATTATGTTGAATAAAAGAAGGTAGATGCAAAAACATACTATGAGGCTGTCTGGAAATTATCCAGCCATGTAAAATGAAAACTAGAGGCATTTATGGCTGGATGTTTTCCGGACAGACTTCACATATAATTTCATTTGTTTGAATTTGGAGAACATGAGAAATGAATCTATGGTGGAAGCAGTAGGAGGATGGCAGGGAAAAGGCACAGGGAACTTTCTGGAAGATGGAGATCTTAATGGAAGAAGTGAGTACCTTTGTGTATGCATAGTTCTTTCCAGAGTTGAGTTAGCACTTCAGCAGGAAGGCAGTAAAGGCCCAAGGAGAACTGATATGTATTTTAAATATGAGGCTATAAGGACCTCATGGTCACATGATCACCAAAATAAGCATTTATTCGTGTCTGAATCAGGCAGCACGGAGAGGGTAGGGTCAGGTCATCGCTGACAGATCCGTCCGCTCATCCGTGGCCGTAGATAGTTAGAGAACCATAAACCAGTTATGAATTGGCAAATCCACACCCCAGTTATGAATTGGGGTACAAACACTCAGGCAGCTTCATGACAGCCTTGAGGACTTCGCCATCATCTTGGATTGCAGCGTGTTGACGGATGCTGAGCAGTTCCACTAGATGGCGCTGTGATCACTGACTATGATCAGGAAAGCTGTAGCGCGCGGCCCTGGGGAGAGCACCGCAGAGGCAGACTGGTGGTCTCCCTAGCGCCCCTGTGCCGCCCCTCTGGGCCCTGAGAATTTTCCTCACCCTTTCCCACCTGGCCCCATTATCCTCCTAGCTCTGTACTCCTCTGCAGTGACTCATCCTGTCATGTTGGAGGCACTACTGGCAGGGGGACGGTGGATAACGTTTTTTATTCAGCTTGGTTTTGGTACATAAAGTTTTGGTGGTGGTGGAAAGCCATTTGAGTCCTTTAGGAAAAGAGCAGGGTCGTAAGGTTTATTTCACAGGCCATCAGCGAGGGTGAACATGGGGAAAGCAGAGTGGAGGGCTGGCGGAGCAGAGGAATAACGCGAACTGACTTATTTTGCCGTTTTCATTTTCCCAGCCGGCAAACTGGAAACAGTGAAATGGGCGTTCACCTGGCCACTGAGTTTTGTCTTGTACTTCACTGTACCCAACTGCAACAAGCCGCGCTGGGAAAAATGGTTCATGGTGACATTTGCTTCCTCCACGCTGTGGATCGCAGCCTTCTCCTATGTGATGGTGTGGATGGTAAGTGCACTGAGGACCCCACAGCAGTGCTCGATCTCTAGAGAGAAAAGTACCCTCAACCAGAGGAGAAGATGGGTCAGCGTTTCAGCCCAGGAACTTATCAGTCAGCTGTTGCAGCAATAAGCTATGTAACAAACCACCCCTAAACGCAGCGGTGTAGAATCACAAGCATTTGTCCTGCAGCTCACATGTCTGCAGGCTGACTGTGGTTGAACTGATCTCAGCAGGCCCTGGCTGAGCGGCTCTGCTGAAGCCATAGCACGGTCATTTAATTCAGGCAGCAGGGGGTTCATGTCTGTTCCATGCATTTGCCCATTTTCCTGGACCAGTGGCTGCCTGGGGAATGTCCTTCACACGCTGGAGTATTGGAATGCACAAGGGCAAGTGCAAATGCAAGGAGCCTCCTAGGGCCTTGGCTGTAACCCACCCACATTCCGTCAGCCACGCCTGACATCGGTGGGGTCAGGGCAGCCTACTCCACCTGCTACGGTGGAAGAACAGCAGTCACCAGGCAAAGGACCTGGCGGAAAGTGTGAGGAATTTGGGGGTGCTAATTTGGCCTTGACTGTGGGACCAGCAGAATCCCTGCCCCAAAGCCTCTGCATTTGAGGAAATGCAGCCATGCAGAATGCACTGCCCCTGTATGATGGTACTTTTAAACTGGGGTGCAACCCAAATTCATTAGAACTGGAGTTGAGCAGCAGTTAAAAGCCATGACAAAATTAGGTAAATCTAAAGTAATCTTGCCTGAGTGTTAGAAATGCAATGTATGAATTCTGGAATATAAAACTCAAGAGCTAAAAAGATTATTTAGGAGGTAGTAACAAATTTGTAAACTTGACACAATTAATTTATAATTATCCCTTGCCTTCAGCATCACAGAGAAACAGAGCATTATTTTTTTTTTCAACCCAAATCTCATAGCCATGGATGGCTTCTCTTTCACCTTGTATTCATTAAAATGCTTATTGGACATATTCAATGGGTGCCATCTCTGTTCCAGCTTGGGGACTGGTGTTGGTATCCCTGACCTCCCAGTGCTTAATGGTTTTCTCCCAAGTCCACCGACATGCCAACCATGCCACTGGTCTGAGGTTCACCCTCCTTCTGTTTGTCTCCTTCGGCTCTGGTGGAGGGTCTAAAAAGTCCTGAGAAATAGCCAGGAGGAGAGAAAGCAAGGGAAGCATGATACTTGGCCCAGCCAACTAGGGAATCAGTTCCCCCGAATTCCAGACTCAACCACAAGCATCATAATAACAGCGGCTCCTTTCCAAGCTGAGCCCCAGCGAGCCAAACCGGATTCCTGCAGGGACCCAGCTGAGGGTTAGCAAGGAAAACAAGGTTTGGCCCGGATGCCTGTGGCTCCATTTCTCCAAAGGCTTCTCAGAACAACAGGCAGAAGTGCTGTATGCTCCTGCATCTCACCTTCCTCCCTGGAGAGCAGAAGGCAGAGATCCGGGGGTCACCTGCATTCTTCAGCACTGAGCGGATATAAGGTGCATTCTCTGGTTTGGACGGGGACGAGCCAGGCATCGCAATGGACCTGACTAACTTCTCTGCACACCTCTGGATGTGAAAGGAACAACTGTGACCTTTGGAGGAAGTCAGGGTGTCGTGGGTAGCCTGAGAGGACCTTGGAGGACAGTGTGCTACTTACAACACGTGGTTTGCACTTCTTGTAACTTTATCGAAAGGGAGGTCAAGTGGCATCCTGAAAGCTCCGGCAAGTTATCCCGTCCTTAGGCCAACGTATGGGGAGCCAGTCTCTCCATTCACCTCTCTTTTGCCACTGCTCCCCACCCCCATCATGATGTCCCACCAACTGCTTTCCTCTCAGTTCTCTCATCTGGAAATTAGGGGACAAGAATGGGCGTATCTACATAATGAGAGCAGCTCTCGGTAGCCCCTTCCCACGCTCTGGCTGGACCCCTGCGAGGGGACAGAGGCACCGCCTGTCAGTGAGCGGCCTGCCTGGCCAGCAGCGTGCCTTCGGCGGTGCCTCAGTTTCCTTATCTGAAGAATGGAGCTAAACCAGGCCCCTACTTCAGAGGGTTGCTGTGATAATGAAGTACCAAACCCATGACCATCACTGAGCACAGTGCCTACATACTAACTAAACACGCGGGATTGGTGCAGAAGATGATGTTGACAGAGACGGTAGTAACAAGCTTCTAGGGAGGGAGGGAAGGAATGGACTGCTCATGGCCTTTCCTACAAGCCTGGGCAGTGTGAATCCAGCCTCTTTCCGGTCCTTGTAAATTCCCATCATGCAGCTCAGGTCTCAGAAACGCAAATTCCCAGCACAGTGTAGTAGCCATGGCCTCGGGTTTCCCGGGACCATCCTGAGTTGAAATATTCTGTCCTGATATTGCCTTTTCCAAGAAGCTCTACTTTTTTCTGTCTCAAGCTGCCTCTCTCACCAGAAAGGAAAAGTAAGAATGACCAGCCTCTGGCTGGAGAACACGGGCTCCGTCACTGCACCCCGGCCCTGATCTGCAGCCCAACCAGCTGGCTGCACGGGAAGTGCTTTGGACTCTAAGGCAGAGGCTCCAGGGGCAGGTAGGACGAGTGTCGGCCCTCAGCTCTTCACCTCTTCCTGCTCCTTCCAGGTCACGATCATCGGTTACACGCTGGGGATTCCTGACGTCATCATGGGTATCACCTTCCTGGCAGCCGGAACCAGCGTGCCCGACTGCATGGCCAGCCTCATTGTGGCCAGACAAGGTGGGCCTCCAGGGGGATGGGCATGGGAAAGGAAGGCCTTCTTTTTGGGGTGAGGAAGCCCGCGGGGCAATTACCAGGGCATGGAAGGAGCGCTGGGAGACTTCAGCTTCATGTTGGTCAGAAGGTTTCTTGGCATCAAAAGAACAGGAAAGCACATGAGCCAGAAGGTCCCTGAGGAAGGCAGAGACTTTTTCTAGGTAGCAGCCACACCCCTTTCTGGAGGTCGCCTTACCACCCTATTATTAAAAACAATGATAAATGCAATGATCACTGACCTTTGCAGAGTGCCACACACTGAGCAAAGCCATGCAGGCATTTCATCTTATGTAACCTAACGACTCCAGGACTCGGGGACAATCGTACGTCCATTTTAGGGATAAGGGAACTGAGAGGACAGAGACCTCATAGCCTAAAGTTTACCCAGCTGCACTACCCCTCCAAGTGCTAGAGGTCACTCTTCAGTGTGTGACAGACCCTTTGCTCCTTCAAAACCAAGCTCATGTTGACCCTCCCAGTCATACGCGCCCACGCGGCCCTGCCCTTGCCCAGCACCCCCTGTCGTTTACGTGCCTGCTTGGGGCTCCAGGGCCTTTGTTTGCAGCACACACAGTGTGTAGCTACAACACTTAGCACAGTGTCCTCTGCAGGTCCTCACATAATGCTCCTGGTTACAGTATGTATTTTTTAATATTGCTCAATTATTTAGCAGAAGAATCGAATACCGTGTAGAGCAGGTGGGTGCTCACACTAAGGTGTATGAGTTAGTTGATAAGATCATCCGCTGCTTTATAAAACAGTGATCATATCTGAAGTAAAGGTCAGCAGTTCAAAGAACGTGTGTTTCATTTTACTTCACTGGAAACATTTTCTCTTCTACTGACTGTGTCTGTTACACTTGGTATCGTTCAGTAAGGAGGGCCTGGGACGGAGCCACATGGTGGGCATGCACACCTGCTGGTTACGTCTCCTGTTGTCAGACAGGGTCCCTCCTGGGGCCCTCGCGTCCGCTGGGTCACCTCCCTCACTCGAGCGACCTCTTGTTCTTGCAGGCATGGGGGACATGGCTGTGTCCAACTCCATTGGAAGCAATGTGTTTGACATTCTCATCGGTCTTGGTCTCCCCTGGGCCCTGCAGACCCTGGCTGTGGATTATGGATCCTACGTAAGTGGGTTTTCTCCATGGCTTCTCTTTACATCTGGGGCTACGCGGACATTTTTTGATGGCCTTGGTCACTGTGACTTTGTCTCAAGGCAAAGAGGTGTGGAAATACTAATGTTGAGGGACAAACAAGTTCTCCCCATCAAAGTCCTTGCACACTCAGGCTTGCAGGGACATTCAGGACTCAAGGGCAGGGTTGGAAAACTTTTTCTGTAAAAGGCCAGAGAGTAAATACTTTAGGTTCTGTGGGCCAAACAGTCTCCTCTCAGCTCTTCTCGTAGCCGGAGCTGCCATAGATGATTCACTTTTGTATCTGCTTAAGTACAACTTTATTAATAGAAACTGAAATTTGAATTTCAAACAATTTCCACATGTCATGAGGTGTTACAATTCTTTCATTTCTTTTCAACCATTTAAAAATGTAAAAACCATTCTTAACTCATGGGGTATGCAAAAATAGGTGGTGGGCCAGACTTGGCCCTGGAGCCATAATGTGTCAGCCCCTGCTCTCGCACATTTGTTTTGCATACAGAATATTTTTAGTTGTAAAGGAAGGGACACAGAATACAAGATGCCCTGTCTGCCGGGGACCTGGCACCTGTCAGATCCTCCTGTGGTGGCCTCCGTGCTGTCTCTGGAGGTTAAGCTGGTTATGACTGCAGGTAGCTGGGCAGATGGGTGGCATAGGTGGTCCTGGTAGACCTTAATGCTCTTTTCCAACTTGGCAAAATGTTTACCCTCTGCTAGTGGTAACTTCTGCTCTAGACACTGTCCAGAGACTGAGAAAGAAACTGAAATTAGAGATTTCTTCCTGTGTCTGGAAGAAAATAGTATTGTGCCTCCAAAGTTTCTACACGCAGCCCAGTGCTGGATGCTTCTCTGAATGTGTTGCTGAGCATGACTGTAGTCTGTCCGTACATGATGATGTAAGTAATTGTATATTCTGCAGAAAACACGGTAGCCCATTTCATCAAGTGGTAAGTCGTCTTCACAGTTGCGTGACTAATGGCTGTGTCAGCTAGGGAAGAGGTAGCTAGCTGGTTGGTTATCAGAGGAGAGGGGATAGTTCTTATGGCTGGACTAGTGACAAAATAATAAAATTGACGCAAGACTTGATTAACAGGAGAAAAAAAACAGCTTCATATGACTGCACAGGAGAGTCATGCTAGGATGCTCAGATCATAAAAAGAGACTCAAAGAAGTGATCGAACCAGGCGCCTTTTCATGCAGTGAATTTGTGAGGAAAGTTAGTGCTCATTAGAGAGGAATCTGCACTACAGAGGACAAACTGATGATAGCCAGAGGGAAGGGATGTTGGGGAGCTGTGTGGAAAAGGTGAAGGGATTAAGAAATGCAAATCGGTAGTTATGAAATAGTCACTAGAATGATCAGGGGATCACTACATAAATTATATAGATAGGTCTAACCTAAAACTAATATGAAAAAACACTGAATATCAAAAAAAATAATAATAATAAACAAAGAAATCTAAGCAAGGTTTGGTTGGGTATTGGCTAGTGAGGAATGTGAGCCAGGTTTGGGTGTGCATAGTTAAGTAGTCAAGGTGTTAACAGTATTTGCTTACACAAGCTTTGTACTCTGGACTCCTTTAACTCTGTGATAAGGTTTCTCTTGGCCTCAGAAGCAGGGAGGGCATCCAACACATGGGGGATTCATCTCCTGCTTTGAGGAGAGCAGGAAGTTCAGGGTTTTCTGCTTGCCCAGGCAGGTTCTTAAGCAACTTTAATTCAAAATCATCGATATGCTTTGTGAGATATCTTGGGGCAACCTGCCCTGGGCCCTGACCCGCTGAGATGGAAATCCATACAGAGAGGCCAGATGATTTTGGTTCATGTGCAGTTACCTATTGGCTGAAAGAGTTCATCAGAGGTCATATTTGATCTTTGGTGCCTTGTCCCCCTTTCCAAGTGCTCTAGCTCTTCTGAATGCAACATTCTATCTCATTGCATTTCCTGGGTCCATGTTTATAGCCCATCTTCACAGGGATCCCAGACTCTGCCTGACTCTTCTGCCCCTACACCTAGCTCAGAGCACTGGGCGTGGATCTGTTGAGTTCATCAACAATCCACTTGGATTATTCCTCTGTCTATTTCACCTTCCCACTTACCTCTTATCAAAGTTATGAAGAATTAAAATTCAGTGTTTTGTGAATTTCAACTGCTTTTTGTCTTCTCTGGTGGCTAAAGAGCAGGCAGCAGAAAGGTGAAAAAAAACTATACCCTAAATAAATCGATCCACAAATAACAGATTTTTACCATATTGACTCTCTCTGGGGAGGGATGGGCAGGCAGGAGCAGGAGAGGCAAATCCTGTCAATGCCCCTAAGGTCCAGTATGTTAATTTTTTTCTTTACTGGGGTTACAGGATATAATCATGGAAGGTAAAATCAAAAACTTTCAAAAAAAAAAAAAAAAAAGAACTCAGAACTCACCCTGGAAGTAAACCGGTTTCTCTAACCAGCTTTGAAGTCTTCCTGACTGAACGTGGATGGATACCAGGCCTGAAATCCCAACTCGAAGAGGCACATTGTCTGCCATCAGTAATCCCCTCATGGTCTTCCCTCCTTTCCTGCCCCCTGACATTCTCCCAACACTCTTCAGAGAACAGAAAATTAAACCAAGTTCTCCTATCAGTAACACCCACAGCCTTGAATGAAATCATACTGTTTTCAGGTCCCGAACTCTACTGACAGGATGACACGAAGACAAACATTTAGACCCTATTAGATTTTTGGCCCAAATTCATGTTTTCCATCTGGAGATGACCTAATTGGGTCACTGTGGTAAATCTGCTGGAATTGTATGAGGAGCATATCTACTCCTGTGGTTGAAGATGGCCATTGTCCTTGAAGTGAAGGGGAAAATGCAGAAGAAAAGGCCACTTCTGGTTTATGATCAATAGCCATGGCACACAAGAAGTGACTTCTAGGGGAGCACTTCTGGTTGGAAAGACTAGAAAAAGATGTGTCACCTTTATTGTTGAAATGTTGCAGTTTCTGTAACCAGTGCCACAGAGATCTTCGTATCACTCCAGGGGTGCAAACACCCAATCTCAGGCTCTCTTTGAAAGTAGAATTTCAGTAACATAATCTATAAACAGGTCATGAAGCCCAAGGAAATCAAGGAGATTTCATCTTGTATATGGTGTGAGGTAAGGTCCAGCTCCATTATTTTGCATGTGGATGTACCATTGTTTCAATACCATTTGTTGAAAAGGAGATTTCATTTTGAACTTTAAAGTTGTAAGAAAAAAATTCTAGTAATATTCACAACTTAGAAACTGTTAGGAAGCTCATGATTATATTTCAGTTACAGTTTTGTGTTCTAGAATCCTGTATTTCCGAAATAGTGATCATCTTCACTACCAGGAAAAGTTTTCATCCCAACTGAGTCAGAACTAAAATGTAAATGGGCAAAAAACAGGGAAGGACAGACAAGTGAGCTGAACCAGGGGGGTGACAGTGTAATAAAATCACCCCCCAGATCGTAGTGGCATTCTTTAAAATGCTACTATTGGCTTATTTTACTCAGATAGTTCCATCTCTTTGATTGAGAGGGCATTCATGAACAGACAACACTCCAAGTCCTGCCCACATATCTAACTTTTCTAATCCTTCCACACTCAGCCCAAATGCATCCTCGTGCTGCACAACATGTGATCTCTTCCCCACACCCCTGTTGGCCCATTCTCTTTCCTACCTTGTCTGACAGTTATTTGCCCACATCATCTCTCTACTGCTGAAGTCTGAGCGTGAGGTCTTATTCACGTTACATGAGCCACCCACACTGCACTGGTGGCCATCTGTCACTTAGCAGGACATTTTACTTGTTTAAATAGAGAATAAGTTTAAATCCCTCAATTCTAAGAGTGAGCCATTTCTTGTATATCACTAGTTCCTGAGAGCTTTGCCATATTTCTTCCCAGTTAAATAATTTATATTCATGGTGGTAAGTCTGAGTCAACAAGAAAAAGTTAAGAATGAAATATGTTCATCACAAACAATTAAGGTGTTGGCATGTAGAGAGGTGAACTTTAACTTTCTAGGAATTTTACTTGTACAGACTTTGCCTAATAATGTTAGACCAAACTTGTGGCCCAGTAGTTTGCCCAATCAAGCTGTGTTTTTTGGTTTTCCTGGAAGCCAGGGGTCCCAGATCACCTCACAGAGGGGTTAAAGGGGCCCTTACCAGGGCTCCCATTGTCTTTCTTCAGCTCATTCTTCAGGTGTCAGTCTGGGTGTTAACTGTGATCTCCCAAGCTTGGGTCAGGTGCCACCCTTGTGTTTTTCAGCAGCTCCCATCAAAACGTTCCTTTGCCCCTTTGTCTTGAGTCTCCCCCAAAAAGGCGATCCCCGCCGAGAGCAGGAACTGTGTCCATCTTAGGCATTTATTATTTCCTCTGTGCCTAGCACAAGTCCTGGTACTTAGAATGTACTCAGCAAATATTTGCTAGATAGATGGATGGGTGGATGGATGGACGGATGGATCCTAAGTTTCCCATCAGTATCACCTCACCTGGGGAGGAAGACGTGAGCAGAGCAGAATGAAGGAATAGGCTGACCTGAGAAAAGATTGAGGACAAACAAAATAGCATCAGAAGAGCTTAACATTCACTGAGCACCTACTATGTGCCAGGAACTCTTAAGGACACCAGGCACACATGTGCCTGATCCTGATAGCAGCTAAATAAGACAAAGACTATTTCTTCAACTAGTGGTTACTGTTCACCTACTGTGTGCCAGGAACTTGGTGAGGCACTGGGAATGCAGAATGAACAAGATGGGGAAGACAGACCACCCATAAGTGACAAAAACATGCGTGCACAAACTTTGGAGATCAAAAGCCTTATGGAAAACAATAACACAGGTGATGTGATAGCGACTAGGAGGTACGTGTCACTCTAAATTCATTGGACAAGGAGGTAGATTCTGTGCTGAGTGGCAAATGACAAAAAATGAGTTGGGTGTGTGGAGGGCAGAGGAGCATTCTAGAAAGAGGGGACAGCAAGTGCCAAGGCACTGAGGTAGGTTGTGTCTGAGAATAGAAGGAAGGCCAAGGTGTCAAGAATGCAGGGGTGAGGTGGGCAGGGGTAAGGTAGTCTGCAGCATGGTGAGCAGGGGTCACAGGTTTCACTCCACATGCAAGGTTGTCCTGAGTCTGCTTGTGCAGATCAGCAAACCAAGGCCTAGAGAGGTTAAATCACATAGCCAGAAAGAGGCCGAGAGGAGGCGGTAAGATTTGTTGCTCTCCCCAAGCCCCAGAGACCAAAGCAGGAGGAAGCGTACTGTCGCCATAAGGAAATTATGCCACAGCAGCTGCCAGGCACAGCAGAGGCCACAGGAGCATGAGGGTCATCACTGGGGTGGAACCATCCCTGAGTTTGAATCGTTGCTAGAAGAGAGGACAGGGTCTGCTTATCAAGTCTAAGGTAAGTTCTTCAACTTTATGTAACGAGAGAAGGACCAGGAGGAGAAGGGACCTTCTGACCCCCAGATTCCCGTTCGGGAAAGCCCCACAGACACTATGGCAGCTAAAATCCTCACTGCCCTAGGCCGTGGTATGCGATGTGTTTACAGTGGGTTTCTGACTGGAGGTTGGAGGACCCGTTCTGGATTCTTCCCTGAGGATTACCATTTAGTCAGTTCCTGGGGCCCTCCCTGGCTCTCACTGAGCCTCCCGTGGTCAGTCTCGGCCGTTGTCCGGCATCACTGCATAACCTCATGCCAGGATGCACTGCCACTTGGAAAAGTAGTTCCAGGTTCATGGAAAAGCAAACGTGGGGACTTATGTGCCACAAGCACTTTTGTCTTCCTTCTCCTCTGCCTCCTGCTTCTCCCAGGAGAGAGGCTTCATTTTCAGAGGCCACTCAGGGGCCTGCTTCCATTTGGTATGGCTGCAACGCCGTGACATCTGTCTGCATCTCTGACATCAGAACTGAGAAGCCTGTGTGGGTTTAATGGCCTCTCCTGACCTCACCAGGGACCTCTGACGATTCTGAAACAATTTTTCCATCTTGACTAGATGGGATTTCCAAGTCATAATTATTGGGTAATTACCACTGAGACAGCTGTTTTATGCATGGTTTTAGGTTCAGGCATTGGACAGCAAGGAATGAATGCAGTTTTACAGATTTTGACATTTCTTAACACTTGGGGTTTCTCAGAAGCCAACTAGTTATTTAAGTGCCTGAAATATAGATATTACTAAAAGTCAAAGTTTGGAAAATGAGCACTTCTCGTCTCATTGTGGCGATGAGCTTCTACATGCTCAACAGAACGAAGAAAGGCACCAGGCAGGCTCCGGGAAGCCGGAGCAAAACTCAGACTTTTGAGTTTGGGCTTAGAAATGCGAAAGAAATCTGAAAAGTAACGGGAGAAAGAGCCCACCTGACTGTAGCATCCACAGAGGTGAAAAAAAGAGGTGATCACCTCATACCGTCTTCCCAGTTCATTCTTTCTCTGATCAAATTTAATTGAATGCCTACTGTGTGCTAAGCTGCTAACAGTTGTCGGAGACACTGCTATGAGCAGGATAGACACCTTTGCTCACAGAATGACGACCTTTAGAAGAAGACAGTTACACAAGCAATCCCCAAACAAAGTGTGATATGTGCTCTTCCAAGGGCTCGTGCAGAAGTTGTGGCAGTGTGTGGCATGTTGTGGCCAGGGTTGGGGGACCTGGAATTATTGTAAGGAAATGACAGTTCTGAGCATCCAAGATTAGAGCCAGCCAGGTAAGGAGAGTGAGAGGATTTTTTTCCAAGCAGAAGAAACAGGCTATAGAAAACCAAGATACAAGAAAGCTTCATACCCTGAGGGCAGCTTCCATGGGTAGGATCAAGGTGTGGTCAGTGGGAGGTGGCAGGAATGAAACTAGGACAGAAAGAGGCCATACGGTAAAGGACACTGTGAGCCATGGTACCAGAAAGAATGAAGGGTATTGGAGAGGGACTAGAACCTTTTTCTGTAGGTGCCTTTTGGAAAGAAGATTCTTACTACTATGTGGAGAAAGGGTTGGAGCCACACAAGCATGATGGTGGCACAACCAGTTCTGAGGCATTTGCAGAGAGAAAGTAGAGTGACCTGGATGGTTGTATCAGTTAGCTATTGCTACCATAATACTGTGTAACAAACCACCCCAAAACCCAGTAGCCTACTTTCATTTATTGTATGTTTTTTTTTTCATGCATCTGTGAGTTGACTGGTGTTTGGCTGATCCAGGCTTGGCTCCAAGCTTCAGATGGGTCTGCTCCATGCATCTCTCAGTGTCTTTAAACCAGTGACTTCCTGAGACACATTGTTCCCATGATGAAAGGCGGGAGCATGAGGTCACTTTGATTGTGGGAATACATTGAAACCTGTGTTTGTGTTAAGCTCACTGGTTAAGCCCATTGACCAAAGCATATCACGTGGCCAAGCCCAAATTCAGGAGGCAGGGAGATAGGGCTGCCCAGCAGGGGGTGGACATGTAACTCTAACACAGGGGAGGGGAACTGAGACCAGCAATTCACTCAGCCTTGATAATAGCGGTAAAGCTGGAGAACAGTGGGAGGCTTGAGCCGAGTCCTGGGGGAGCGCTGGGAAATCGTGCAACCTTTGTCCCCAAATGACCCCAGGAGTGAAGAGGACCGGGTCTTTTCCCCGATCCCTGCAGGGTGAAAGGAAGAGCCTAGAATACACAGTCTGAAGCCCAAATCTAAGTGCAGACTTGACCTCTGACCAGCTTCCTGGCCTTGTGTGATATTCTGAGTTACAATAAGAAATATATACTTGGTCTTCATCCCAGTTTCTGACAGAGCTCCTAAAACATTTGAAATTTCCTAAATGATAAGAGCTATAAAAGTGTTTTTGTCATGTTACTGAGGTGACGTTTAGACCTCACCTCAGGGTGGGGGCTGGTTGCCAGGAGAAGGACCCTGTGATGAAAGGGTTTGAACTTTCGGTCCCACCCCTGACCTCAAGGAGGAGAGGCTGGAGGGTGAATCAATGTCCAATAGCCAGTGATTTTATTAAGCACACGTATATAATGACGCCTCCATAAAAACGCAATAGGACAGAGCTCGGAGAGCTTGTGGGTTGGTGAGTACGTGGAGATTTGGGGAGACAGATGGCTCTGAGATCATGGAAGCTCTGCGCCCTTTCCTGTACCTAGCCCTCTGTATCTCAT
>PVJL010016736.1:0-20163 GCA_004026885.1 Lyroderma lyra | reverse complement strand
TGATGGTGATGATGGTGATGGTGATGATGGTGATGGTGATGGTGATGATGGTGATGGTGATGGTGATGATGGTGATGATGATGGTGATGGTGGTGATGGTGACGATGATGGTGACGATGATGGTGATAGTGATGATGATGGTGATGGTGATAGTGACGATCATGGTGGTGATGATGGTGATAGTGATGATGGTGATGGTGGTGATGGTGATAGTGATGATGATGGTCATGATGATGATGGTGATATGATGATGGTGATGATGGTGATGATGATGATGGTGATAGTGATGATGATGGTGATGATGGTGATGGTGATGATGGTGACGGTGGTGATGGTGACGATGGTGATGGTGACGGTGGTGATGATGGTGATGATGATGGTGATGATGGTGGTGATGATGGTGATGGTGATGATGATGGTGATGATGATGGTGATGATGGTGATGATGATGGTGGTGATGGTGATGGTGATGATGATGGTGGTGATGATGGTGATGGTGATGATGATGGTGATGATGGTGATGGTGATGATGGTGATGGTGATGATGGTGATGGTGGTGATGGTGACGATGGTGATGGTGACGGTGGTGATGATGGTGATGATGATGGTGATGATGGTGGTGATGATGGTGATGGTGATGATGATGGTGATGATGATGATGGTCATGGTGATGGTGATGGTGGTGATGGTGATCGTGATGATGGTGGTGGTGATGATGGTGATGATAGTGATGGTGATGATGGTGGTGACGGTGATATGATGGTGGTGATGATGATGGTGATGGTGATGGTGATAATCTTTCTTGATTAATCCCAACTTACCCTCTAGAAGCACAGCCCCCAAAGAGGCATTATCTGAGCATCTTTTCAGTTAGGGTTGAGTCGATTAACCCAATCATGATGACAAGTGTCTGCCTCTGAGTTTCCAGCAGTAGTAAGGTTGCTAACTCTTGGGCAGGTGACGAAGTCTAGTCTGGAATACTGACAGCCTTGAGATTCAGGGCTGTGCCTAGAGTTCAGAGGTAGAGACAGATGGGCCAGCTCAGCATGCTTGGCAGATGTGCTTCCTGCCTTTGAACTAACTCTGACACGGTCAGGTTTAGGGGCTCAGTGGGAACAAGATTCGAATTATCTTCTTGAATTATTGATACCTACTGGTAAGTGTAGAAGGAAGGTCACAAGTGTCTAAAGAGTCACTTGCCCCCCCACTGTGTGAGCCTGTTAGCCTGGTGATGCCACTTGCTTTGGCCAGTGAAATGAACATGGACGTGACCTGTGCCCTTCCCCACGTGAGCCTAAGGGCCACGTGAGGTTCTCCGGGACTCCTTGCCCTGTCTTACATGACGGGGTGCCCAGGAAAGAGCAGCTCCTTCAGGTGGCCCCAGAATGGAGACAGTGTGTAGCAGGGCTCATGGCAGCTGTCAGTGGCTAGGAGGACAAGCCGTCAGCCTTTGTCAGACTCAGTCACTGAGCTCTGGGGTTGTCTGTTGATACAACATAATCCAGTCTTAGCTGGTCAATGTGGCTTATGAACGGATCTGAAGAGACGTCAGTGGTCTAGACTCTCTGCTGTCCAGCCTTTTCTGCCAGGAGCCAAGGGTCCCTGGGCCAGCCAACGGCAGTGACAGGTCCTGGGTTGAACTTCCTTGCCTGTGCCCTTGCCCCCATTTGGGGCTTTTCCCCTGTGGGGCACACTTGTTCCCAGGGAGCCTTCCTCCCTGATACGTCCTGCATACCCTCGGGGCTCAGGCAGCAAGACGAGTGCATCCTCCTTCACCTCTCCGACTAGCTGAAGTCAGAGCTTCGGGGGCCCGTGACACTCCCCCAGCCCCTCAGAGGGCCCTGCTCCTGCACACCCCTGGCCTCCCCTCCTTTTCCCTAATACCCACACAACCTGCCCAGTACCCCATCCTGAACTCTGTGGAGACTGGCATTGCTTCCCGCCCTGTCCCCTCCCTCAAGGCCAAGTCTTCTGGAATCTGAGGAATGGAGGGAATTCTCCTCGTACCTTCTCCTGAGTTAGTCACCTTGTCCCAGTTCTTCCTCAGGACTCCCCTCCCCCACTGGGGTCTCCCCTCACCCCCATCTGCCCCTACAACCTTTCTAGAGCCCCCAAAACAGGCACCACTGCCCTGGAGCAGAACCACAACACAGGACGAAGCCAGAGACTTTAGTCCCAGCTGCAGTTACAAGAAAATGTCAGGGCTCCACTGGGCACTGGGGCCCTGACCCCTGGGTCTCCCCAGCCCTGACCCCACATCCAAACCTCCTGACCCCACAATGCCAAGCACTGAGTTCAAATGCTGTCACTTTATTTTGCAATGCACATTGATCCATTTCCCCCCCACCTAAGTAGAAGAGGAAAACCTATCAGCACAGAGAATCCTGAAAAGACTTGAAATGAGGATTTTTCTCCATCCCAGCCCAGGCTGGATTCTTGGGAGACCCTCTTCCCACCTGCCCGGACAGGCCATCCCGTTGGAGCAAGCCCAGCGCCGCCTGTTCTGCCTCTGATACATGAGCATGTTTGAGCGGTCAGTGAGACCTCGCGTTTTCTCCCGCTGCCCCGGGGTGTGGGTCACTGTCCTCCTGTGAGTCAGTGAGTGGGGTGGGGTGTCAGCTTCTCTCTCCAGCCACCAACCCAGCAGCCTGGCCCTTGCACGCAGCTGGGGTTTGCAGCCATGAGCAGACTCGCCTGGGGGACAGCTCAGGAGCCAGGAGAGAAACTCCAAAGTCTGGGCACTTACCCCTCTGGGAGAAGGAAGGGGGCCTTGGGCGTCCCCCCTCCCCCATCACTACACGCCAGCTGTAGTGGGCGGAGGGGTCTAGGAAGAGGCGGGGTCAGAGAAGGTAGCAGTGTGGACCATCTCCAAGGGCTGCCCAGCCTCTCGGCTTCGCCGGGCCCCAGAGGATACGCACACGGGACAGCTGACGCGCACAGCTCGGTCCCCGCACAGCTTTCGGACCGCGTGCAGGAAGTTTCCGAATCTGTTTTGGGCTGCGTTCGGAGCCGTCCTGGGCCGCCTGAACGGAGGTACACAGGCATGCGCTAGGCTGCCCCACGGGTCCTTGGAGCAGAGCGAGTGGGGAGCCCCCACCCCGCCTATGCCGGGGTCGGACAAGCTTGCTCGAAAGGAACGTATATAATTTTAATCAGCATTTTCCCTTTCCTTGAGGACCACAAACTCAGCTACTTAATCAAATGTCATGCTTAAGACACATTCGCCTCCTCGGCAGAAAAATGAACAGTGGCAGCTCCATTTGGCTTCGGATGGCGTTAAAAATAGTCGGGTCTGCGAAGACCGTTAGGTAAACGCCGGAGCGAGCTTCCCGGGGGACGCCTGCAGGGGGCGGTCGCTGCTGGGGAAAACGGGGCGGCGGGAGGGGCCCCGAGAGGCCGCGGGCGTTCGGGCTCCAGGGGCAGCGTTCTCTCTGAAGCGTGGAAGGGGCCCGGCGGGAGGCGGGACCCCGAGATGTTTCCACAGTGGGCCCGTCTGACAACTTCCCTTCTGCACTTGCAGTAGGCGTGCGCGCGCGGACACATTTCAGCGCGTGCGCATGCATGTGTGTGTGCGTGCGTGTGTACACGCACACATTTCCGTGCGCGTGCGTGTACGCACGCATGTGTGTGCATGCGCGTGCGCACATTTCAGCACGTGCATGTGCATGTGTGTGCATGTGCATGCATGTGCGTACGCATGCATGTGTGCATGTGTGCTTCCGTGTGTGCGCGCACATGCATGTGTGCATGTGTGCGTGCGTGTGCGCATGCATGCATGTGTGCATGTGCGTGTGTGTGTGCATGTATGTGTGTGTGTGCGTGCATGTGTGCGTGTGCATGTGTGTGCATTTGTGCACATGCATGTGTGCGTGTGTCCGTGTGCGCGCGTGTGTGCATGCATGTGCGTGTGTTGTGCGCAGGGTGACGTGCTCACCCACCCAGTTCTCAGTAGAGGAGAAGCGTGAGACAGTCCCACACGTGAGATGCCACCAAAGTCCAGGAAACCCGTGACATGAACCGTGAAATGTAAGTCTTGTGCTATTATTTTTTCAGCACGTCAAACATGACTGTTTTCACCAAAAGGTAGGAACAGCACACTAGGTGGGCGCTCTCGGTGGAGGGACTGGACTGGAGTTAGCGCCTGGGGGACCAGTGAGCCCAGGACTCACATCATACCTTGCTGCCTGCGCACACTCGGTGAGCGTCTGCTGTGCTCTCTGTCCCTGAGGTCCCTCTGACTCTCTTACAGATCTCTTTCCCAGGCTTGTTTCCAGGGGACACTCTGGGTTGTCTGCTTGGCCCTGGGTTCAGGCGTGGGGTCTGGGGACCTCCCTAGGGCCGTACATAGAATCCAAGGGGTCTTTACGCATGCTCGGTGGTGGGGGTGGGGAGTCACAGCTCTTCTTTTCGTGAACTCTAACGGAAGTCTGACGTTTCCCTCCCTTTTAAATGTAGGCTGCAGACCAGAGCTGGTGAGGGTGTCTGCGACTGGCTGTCAGGTGTGCACACGACACACGTTTTCCTACCACTCGCCGATGCCTGCAGCACCCAAACAGTGGTATCTGCTTGTTTGGCCAAGGAGTTCCTTAATGTAGTAATAAAGGGAGCACACCTACCAGAAATTTCTATTAAAATTTTAATAATGCACTTCAGTCTCCTGGCTTCCTGATATCTGTGCATGTCGTGCACGCGCTAGAAAACGCTCTGAGACTAGGTCTGCAGGCACGCGCAAGGCTGCCCTCGGGGGCCACGGAGCAGAGCGCGGCTGGAGCCCCTCCGCACCCCAGCCCGCCCGCAGCCGCCTGGGGTGACTCTGGCCGGGAAGGGCCTCGCTGCTGCGGCGCTCCCACTCGGTCCCGCTAGGTGGCAGCAGTGGGGGCGCCACTCCTGGCAACTCTGGGCCCAGCCTGTCCCCCTGAGTGGGGTCTGACCTCGTAGCTTCAGGGAGAGGGCTCTGGGGGACGATCACCCAAGAGTGGCCAGGCCGGCAAAGTGCCAAGAGAGCCTGGAGCTTCTTTGGACCATAATGGTGACACGATGTGTGAGGCCACCTCATCTAGTCCCTACAAGAAGGGGGTATGTGGACAGGAGCATGAGAAACACTTTACAGACGAGGAGACCAAGGATCAGAGGGGTTAGAGGATGCAACCGGGACCCCACAGTTAGCGACTGCTCTGCCCCTGTCACGAGCTGTGTCCGCACCACCACGCATCCCTGCCGGCTCTCCCCTCCTCTGGGACCTTCATGGGGAGGTGGGTGGGCCCATCGTCCTGCGTGGGAGTCCACAGCGGGGTCCGCTCAGGCATCAGCCACCTCCTCCCAGTGACGGGGACCTGGGTGCTGCTGTCACACGGGCTGGGGTGACGCCAGAGCCCACCTCGGGGAGGCACCTGCAGGGTGACCTCTCCGCTGCCTCCCGGGCCCCCTTGCGCACTGGCCGGAATCCGAAGGCCCCTCACTTCGCAGGAGGGCGCTGAGCGTGGGGAGCAGGTCTGCGCCTGCGGTTTCTCCGCGCGTCAGCGGGGCTGGCCTTCAAAGGAGCGCCTGTCCCTTCTCTCCGTGCCTGTGGTCCCGCACCAGGACTCTGTCCTTCTCTAGTAGTCCCTGTCCTGCAAACACGGCCTAAGTAGCGGAGGGGTGCGGCAGGGGCCGAGGGCCTGGGAGGCCCCGCCCGGGAAACCTCCTGGGGGGCCTGGGGAGCCTGGGGAGCCTGGGTCTGGCCCAGCAGCCTCTGCGGTGGCAGTCGCGAGAGCCGGGGTCGCGGGACACTCAGCCGGCGTGGGGACTATTGGAACTTCCGGACCCAGGACCCAGCTGGGCCGGGGCCGAAGGTGCTGGGCGCCAGGGAGCGGGCAGGGAAGGGACCCCAGAAGCGGACCCTGACCCTCCCGCAGACCCCCGCGCGGCTCCACCTGGAAGAAACTTTTCCTGCCGCCCGGATGCAGCCCCCCGCCCCCACGGCTCCCTCGGGAACGCCTCCTCCCCCCAGCGGCTCGCCGGGCCCACTGGACGCACCCGTAACCGGGTCGGAACCTCGAACGGCTTCGCATGCCATCCGGTTACCGTGGCAACACCATCTGGCGGCGCCCAGCGGTCCAATCGGAGCCCAAGGCCTCTCTCCAGCCCTTCCCAAGGTGGGGACTGGGACGCGGCGGTGCAGGGGCGACCAGGGCTCCGCCCGCCGTGCCGCTCGCTCTGCGCTCGGGCCCCCGCGTGGCGGGGTGGCGCACGGCGGCCGGGGCCCGGCTCGGGGGCTCCGGCTCCAGTTCGAGGGGCGGGGAAGCGGGTGACGTGAGCGGGGCCGGGCGGGCGGAGTTGGGACCCGCTCGGGGAGGCGGGGGCGAGCGCGCGGAGAGGCCAGACGCGCGGAGGAAGGCGGCCGAGCGGCGCGGGCGGCTCTGCGGCGGGCGCGGTGGGCGCGGGCGGCGGGGCCCCGGGATCCCCGCGCGCCTCCTCCGCGCCGCGCCGCCGCCGCGCGTCCCCACGCCCTGCGCTCCTCGGCGCCCGCGCCCCGCGCGCCTCCCGCGCCGCGGCCGTCTGCAGAGCGAGCGCCCAGACGGAGCTCCCGGCCAACTTGAGCGGCGCCGGCCGGCCGCGGAGCCCGGGCGGAGCCCCCTGAGCCGGCGGCGTGCGGGGGGGACCCGCGTTCGTCCGCAGCGCCGCCCCCCACTCCCGCCGGGCCGCGCCGCCCCCTCGGCGCGGGGCTCCGACTGGAGGCGACAGACCCGCACCGTGCGCGGCGGCGCCGCCGGGCCTCCTTCCTCGCCGCCCCGGAGGGCGAAGCCGCCGCTCCGCCGACCCGCTCCCCGCGGCCGCAGCGCCCGAAGCGCGCCCTGCCCGGACCGGCCGCTCTCGCCGCCGCTCTCGCCGGGTCGCCCCCTGGAGGGGGCCGCGAGCCCCGAGCCCCGGCCCGGAGGATGTGCGCCCCCGCGGGTCGCCCCGCCTGAGCCATGCGCCCCAGCGGCGGCGGCGCGCCGGCCGGCATGGAGCCCCGCGCGGCCGCGCTCTGACTCGCTCTGCGCCCCGCAGCCGGCGGGCGGCGGGCGGCGGCGGCCCGAGAGCCAGAGCCCGGCTCCGCGGGACGGAAGTGAGCGCGATCCGGCGCCGCGCGGATGGCCGGGGCGAGCCGGCTCTGAGGCTGCGCTCCCCGAAACGTGACCATGTGGATTCAACAGCTTTTAGGACTCAGGTGAGCGGCCCGGTCGGCGCCGGGGTGCGGGGGGGTGTGTGCGTGGGTGCCGGGCCGAGGGGCGCTCGCCCCGGTGTGGCCAGTGAAGGGACCCCTCCCCGCTCCGCGCGAGCGGCCAACCGGGAGCCCCGGGAGCCGGGTGGGTGCTCGAGTCCGGAACTCGGAGCTCCGCCGCCGCGCAGGGGACGGCCCGGGGCTCGGAGCGGGGCGCGGGGCGCGGGGGGCCGTGGACCCGGGGCGGGGGCCGAGGCTGCCGGGGAAAACCCGGGCTCGCGGCTCCGGGCGGGGAGCTGGGCACACGGAGTTGGAGGAAAGCAAACCCGAACGGCCGCTCTGCCTGCCCGCCCCTCCCCGGGGGCCTCCGGGCTTGCAGCTGCCCATCGCGCTGTTTGTCCGTGACCTCGGGGCCGACGGGGCGCGCACAGCTGGCGGGCAACTGGGACGGGAGACGGGTTTTGGGGGAGCGCGACCCGGGAACCCCTCCATCTAAACACAGAAGCAGCCGTGGGAGCGCCCCGGGGCTTGTCTGCGTCCCGGGCTCCAGGTCCACCGGGGAAGGGGGCGCGGAGCCCGAGCCCGCGGGGGTGGGGTGCCGGGAAGACCCTTTCGGACAAACTTTGCTCTTCCGCGATGGCGCTTCGGCCTCAGCCCCGGCCTCGGGCGGCCTGCGGCCCAGCAGGGCGCTGTTGTCCAGGTGCGGGGCCGGCGGCCCCCGAGCTGTCACCCTCCGGGCGCGGGTGGGGGGGTGCTCTGGGCAGCGTCTGGGTCCCAGGTTGCCAACCGCGAGCCAGGAGGACGTAGGCGGAGGCGGAGAAAGCCAGCGTGCGCTTCCGAGTCCGTCCACTGGGATGCACTGCGCCCTCGCGCCGGGGACGACCGACCGCCTGCCCGAGCCGCCCCCACCGCCGCCCAGAGCCGGGGCACCGAGTCCGGGGAGCACCGAGTGCGCGCCCTGGTTTTGAGGGATCGGAGGGGCCTGAGCCACCCCTGACGAAGGAGACGGCTCCCCGCCCCGGGGGGAGGAGTGTTGGAGCGTCCAGTGGGAACGGGCCGGGGTCATCACTGGCCTTTCCCTGGAAGCCGCGCGCCTTCTCCGGGGACTGGCTCGCGCTCCCCGCCCGGCTTTGAACGGTTAACGGCCAGGCGCCGCGTTGGGTCTTGGCTCGGCCTGAATCCATGCCCCGCGCTTGGACTAGATAAGGTTCTGGACACAGAATGGAGCGGGCAGCTTTGCGGGCGCCCGTCCAGGTGCCCTGCCCTCCGCCTCTGGGTCTGGGTCAGACCGCAGATCAGCCTGGCCCCCCCGCCGCCTGCACCGCCCCCCAAGCCGCTGTCTGGCACTCGATGCCTGACGGCCCGCAAGTTGCGTGCACTGACATCTCTCTCTCTTTTTGTTACCAAGTTGCGAGATTGAGAGATGAGTGCGCTTTGATAAGGACAGAGGAGAGCAAATATGTGCAGAGAGGCCTGTTGGCTCAGCACTCACACCCCCAGTCCTCGCAGGCACCCCGAGTGCGGTCCGCTGGGGGCTGGCCGTAGGAAATAGTTCTGTTGGTGATGTTGAAGTTTGACCTTTTGTTTTATTTCCCTTCAGTGTTAGCACAAGAGATTTTCCGTAAGTGGGTCTCCGAGGATGAGCTGTCACCTATTTGGGAGGCTGTCAGGAGAGCGCCCTGGCGTAGGGCCGGGCCGTGGCGGGGTCTGCGCGCTCCTGCTCACGCCAGGCGCCGGGGGTGGCACCGGAGAGCCCAGGCCGCGGGCGGGAGCCCTGGAGCGCGCGCCTTCCTTGAAGTCCGCCGGTCACCTCTGCTCCCCCGTGGCTCCCGGGTGAGGTCTGGGCAGCTGCGGGCGTGGAGCCGGGCTGTCAGGCGGACAGGACGGGGCCCAGGGGACGGAAGGCGGTGCTGGGCCTCCCCCCCGATGAGGGGCCGTCGGCTCCGGCTTCTGCCGCCAGCTCTGGGCTTGCCGCTTTGTGTCTGCCTTTGAGCGGAGCTGTGCCTGGAGCCTTCTCTCCCTGGGAGGGCACGGACCGAGCCTCCCGGAGCCGGTGCCATGCCCTTTGGGCGGTGGCTGTGGCACGGCTCCGAGACACTTCCCACCGGCACGGACGCAGGCATCTCCCTAGGCGCCGGCCAGCGGCTCGCCCAGCTGTGCCCGCTGACATCAGTGAGCCCCAGGAGCAGCTTGGGGGGGCGGTGGGGTGATGCTTACTCAGCAAGGAGCCGCGTTCTGAGCGGCGGCCTGGTGGCCGGTGGCCTCTGAGGCTGCGGTCCATGGTGTCGCTGCTGTGTCAGGGGCTGGGAGCCTGTGAGGCACATGCATGGTGTCCCCAGTGGTTTCCAAAAGAGACACGGCTTCTCGCCAGGCCATGTCCCTGGGGGTCACCCTGTCTGTCCTTCCACCCTAAGGCTCCGTGGCCCCTTCTGCCGGGGAGGCCCCGGGGGTGCGTCTGTGGTGGGGATGCAGTGTGCGCCCACCTAACGCCTGTCTGCTTTCTCGGGGTGCTCCCCAGTTCTCCGGAGGCACAGTCCCATCCACACTGTGGCCGGCTTGGGCCTCCCCGCGGGGGCCCGGGGGCTTGGCTGTCCCCAGCCCGGCCCGTGAAGTCCTCCGGCAGTGGGGGCCGTGCGCCGGCTCTAGGGCACTGAGTCACACACTGTGCACAGACACGGGCCTCCTGCTGGGCCCTGGCCCACCCCCTCCCCGGGGGCCCCGCTGTCCGGGCGCAGGACGCTGGGCTGGCAGCCCCTCCGGGCGCCCCTTCTGTCGATGTATTTTAATCGCCGCTTCCTCTGCTCTGGCCAGCGGAGGGGGCGGTGAGCCGGGAGCGGGGCCGAGGCCGAGGAGCAGGCAGCTCCCCGCCTCCTGCGCCGGCGTCTCGGGGTCCTGGGGGGGCGCCCCTGGGGGGGCGCCCCTGGGGGGGAGCCCCTGGCTGGGGTGGCTCCCCGTCTGGGCCCCGGTGCCCCACCCACTGACCTGGGTGCCACCGCGGGTGTGACAGGAGTGGGCCGGGGGCGTGTCCCGAGTCCTTCATCTCCTCGGGCTCTTTGTGGGGAAACCGCGGGGGGTGCCCGGAGCACCCCCCGGTCCTGGTGAGGTGGGCGAACACCAACCCCCCGGCCCACCCAGCGCTGCCGGCTGCACGGAGCCCGGGGGCCCCTGTCGGGGGTTACGTAAGCGTCATCTGCCTTCCCCGCGTAGTTGCCAGGTTTCCTTCAAAGGGTTACAAGTCAGTGGGGACCAAACCGATGTAAAGATTAGCCGGGAAGCCAAATATAGCCTTGATCTAGATTCCGTGTTTGAAGTCTGTCGGGAGGGTTTCTCCTGGCCGACGCCATCGGGCCCGGGGCTGGGGGGCGGGGGCCGCTGCAGCTGCCGGCCGGCCCGCGCGCCCTGCTCGCCTCGCTTGCCCGGAGACCCCCTTCCAGGAATCCCAGACTCGGGAGTCACGAGGCGGCGAGAGCAGAGTGACAGTTACGTAACTCAGATTAACTCTCGGTTCACAGCAAGTCAGAGGCTGCCGGGCACCGTGTGGGAACTCGGGGGGTCGTCGGGCGGTCAGAGGCTGCCGGGCACCGTGTGGGAACTCGGGGGGTCGTCGGGCGGGGCCCCGGCTGCCTGCACGTCCATGCACGCCTGGCCGCCTGGGGGAGGCCTGGCTGTTCCGGCCCCCGTCGTCGGGGGAGCACGCTGCACCCCAGCAGTCAACCGGAAGCAGTAGGGCGCATCTTCAGCACCGGCCCCCAAGGCCCTTCCGGAAGAGCGCGATGAGGGCTCGGCCCCCTTCTGCTGCGGGGGGCGGGGCGGGGCGGCTGCAGAGTTGCCTCCCAGCAGCCTCCGGGCCGGCTGAGGTCACCGGGCTGCGTGGCCACCGGGACGTGGCTCTGGTCGCCGTGCTGGGCTCCAGCTTCTGTCTTGGAAAGGGGCCTGGGGACGGTAAGAGGCCAGCAGCCCACCCTTCCTCTGTGGGCACCTGCAGAGACGACAGACGTGTCCCGCGTGACCCAAGGAGAGCCCGCGGTGGAGGGCACGGGTGTTGGCAAAGGGCAGGTCCCCGGGCCAACGAGGGGCCGGGGCCGGGGCTCGGCCATGCTTGCGTCCCACCCAGTGTGCGCTCGGCGAACGGCTGTCCCTTTCCTGGTGCTTCTCCCTCCTCCCGGGCGACGGTTGGTGGCAGCCCCGCTGGGCCCAGCTGGGCTGCAGCCTCCCCGCCCGCCACGCACCGTGCCTGTCTGTGCACCGACTGGGCCGTCGGCCAGCTGTGGCCGCCTGTCTGCACCCCGTCACTGCGCGGCGTGGGCGGGTGCCTGGGCCGTGTGGCTGCTGAGGAGAGTCCTGCCCCCAGGGCCTTCTGGACGGGGCGGCGTCAGCTTCAGGGCCGGGCCTCGTAGCGGCCAGTGACCGAGGGGTGTGTCCACTGGGGGAAGGTGGGGGCCGGCACGTGGGCCCCTGTTTTGCGAAGGCCACGTGTCATCCCTTGTCACCTCTCGTGAAGGGTGCGTGGTGGCTGTCCGTGCACGAGTACCCGTGTCCACGGGGCACAGGGCCCCCACTCACGCACATCTCCCCCTTGTTGTCACATCTCCAACTTCCCATTGAGACCAAGGCCAGCCTCAAGCGTAGGCCCTGTCCCGGCCCCGGTACACACGTCACGTCCTCAGCCTGGCCTGCCAGTGTCCCCAGTCCCACCCCTAGAGCGTCATTCCTTCGGCTTCGGGACAGAGTTGCCCTTGGAGTGCGGGCGCGTCCAGGAGCAGCCTCCTCGCCGTGCCCCTTCGGTCGTGCTCGGCTCTGCAGAGGCGGCAGCACTTAGGCGGGAGGAAGGGGGGTGGAGGCGTGGAGGCGGGGGGCCGGCCTGGCAGCGGGATGGGGGCGCTGAGGACCACCGAGGGGGCACAGGGACGCCGGGGCCGGGGGCTTTGCGCAGCAGGCACATCACCGGGCTCAGGTCTCCCCTTCTCCTCAGCCTCCTCGGGGACGGGGACATTTATACATCAACGCGGGACCGGGAAACGAGCGAGTCCAGACGGAGCCAGTTCACTCGGAAGAGGTTCTGGGCGGTGTCCACGCGTCTGAGCCCGCGGTGGCCAGGCAGGAGGAAGTGTAGGAAGGCTGGTGACACGTACCCCGTGCCCGTGCCACACGTCAGCCCGGAATGTGCACGGCACGTGGATGCCACGTGTCTGCGTTTGAAGAACAAACACGACGAAATTGAGGTACGATGGACATAACGGTGCACTCGTCGCGGGGGCACGACGGGACTCGCTGTCCGCGCGTGGGGGGACACGGTCACCGCAGTGCGTCCAGTTAGTACCGTCACCGCACACGGTCACGGAGCTCTTTCCTGCGGCGAGGCCGTGGCAGATCTCATCTCTTAGCGACTTCCAGCTCTGCGACCCCGGGAGCGGGGTTGGGGGGCGGGTGGCACGCGGAGGGGCCGCGAAGTCCCGGGAGGGCGGTGGGCGGCGCGACGGCACCTTCGGTGCCTCGTGACACGGGGGCCGCCCCGTCCCCGCCCGCGGGCGTTGCGCTCACGCCCGGGCTTCCTCCCCCAGCTCCGGGGCAGCGGGGGCTCCCGACGCTGAGTGGGCGCTGGGCAGACCCAGAAACGAGGGGTCTCTGTCCAGGTGGGTGAAAGGACTCCGATCAGCGCAGGTGCCAGCCCAGGGCGCCACGGGGACGTGGCCACGTTGGTATTTGGGAGAGTTCCAGCAGCCACAGGACAAGGGAACGGGCAGGAGCCACCCAGCTGAAGGACCGGTGTGACGTAAGCCGGGACACACGAGACGTCACTTCCGTGCGTGACACACGTATCGGCGAGTGTTCGTCCGGACTCTGCCTCGTCCCTGACATTGGGGGGGTCATTTCTCCTCGCCACACACCTCGTTTCGGGACAGCTGCGTTTGGGGTGCTCGGGGACGTGCGGGGCTCGAGGTGGCCGTCCTGGACGCCGTCCTGCGCTGACTGCCCCCGCCCCCGTGTCTGAGTCTGGCAGCGCGGCTGCATCGGGGTGCGCTCCCGGGGGGCCGGCCTGGCCGGCAGCTCAGCTGTGGGCGTCTGCCGAGCGCCAGCTCAGGGCCGGGCCGGCCCCGGGCCCACGAGCCGGCGGGGGCTGCCCAGGGCTTCCAAGGGCCCGCGGTCTCCAGACGGGGCTGACAGGCTGTGCAGGCACGTCGTGCCCACCTGCCGGGGCACCGCCCACACCGGATTGTAAAGATGTGCCCGCGGGGGCCCGAGGAGGAAGGGACACAGGCGTCAGAGGCGGGGGCAGTGATGGAGAGGTGAGACCAGCAAGGGTCACCTGCTGGGAGGGAGGGCTGACCTCCTGGGCAGGTGTTTCCAGCGTTTTAAGTCCTGAATGAACACAGCTGGGGCAGCAGACAGCCGGTGGCCCCTCCTGAGGCACATTCAATGAGCTGACCTGAGGGCAGGACCTTCCTCCTGTCCCCTGCTCCTCCAGCAGCTGTCACCGATGTTGACAGTCCAGCAGCCGCGGGCCCCTTGGGAACACGAGAGAGTGAATCACCGAGGCCTGGGAACCTTTAGGAACGTTGTTCCAGAAATAAGGGTGTGTGTGTGCGTGCGATGTGTGAGTGTGTGTGCACGTGTGTGGGGGGGGTGTGCGCACGCGTGTGCATGTGTGCTTGATGTGGTGGGAGTGTGCACGTGTGTGGTGTGTGTGCACATATGTGTGATGTGGGAGTGTGCACATGTGTGCGGTGTGTGTGTACGCGTGTGGTGGGTGTGCATGTATGTATGTGTGAGTGTGTGTGCACGTGTGTGTGAGCGTGCACGTGTGTGGTGGGTGTGTACATATGTGGGATGTGGGAGTGTGCACATGTGTGCGGTGGGTGTGTATGTATGTGTGAGTGTGTGTGCACGTGTGTGTGAGCGTGCACGTGTGTGGTGGGTGTGTTTTTGTGTGTGCGTGCGATGTGGTGTGTTTGTGTGTGCACGTGTGGGGGGTGTGTTTGTGTGTGTGCATGTGATGTGGTGTGTTTGTGTGTGTGATGTGTGTATGCATGTGTACATGTGTGTGGTGGGTGAGTGTGCACGTGTGTGGTGGGTGTGCATATATGTGTTTGTGTGTGTGTGCGATGTAGTGGGAGTGTGTGTACATGTGTGTGGTGTGTGTGTTTGTGTATGTGTACGTATGTGGTGTGTGTGTCTGTTAGTGTGTGTGTATGTGCGTGCGATGTGGTGTGAGTGTGTGTGGACGTGTGTAGGGTGTGTGGTGTGTGTGTGTGAGTGTGTATGAATGTGAGCGTGTGTTGTGGAGTTTGGGGGCCGGTGGGTCTCGGAGCATTCATTATCAGGAGCTCCAACTCCAGGTGAAGTGACAGTGCTTAGAACAAAACTTGGGCACAGGGGACTTGCCTCAGTCACACGACTGAGAGTGTGACTGAGAGGATGTAGAATGTGCCAGATCAGAAGCTGGCTGCTGGCGAGTGCTCAGAGGATCCTGGTCCGAGAGGGCGGATGGGCTGCACAGGCATGAGGGGGCTACTCGGGGGGCTGGAGGGCGTGCCCTTGCACCCGCGAGCCCACCCCGTGCCTTCGCAGAGCAGTGATGGAGCGCCTACAGTGTGCAAGGCCCCCGCCCCGCCCCGGGCAGTGCAGTGGGACCTGTGAGATGAGTGGGCTCCGCTGAGGTGCCCTGCGTGGTCCCGTGTGGCCACCCTTTATGAGGGGTAAAGTGAAGATTTTGGATCGTGGGATACTTCCAGTTTGGGAATTGAGCTCCACCCAAATGAAATGGCAGACGCTCTGAGCTCTGAGTAGCACCTGCTCTGACACCGTCCGAATCATTTGGAGTGCACCGACTAGGTAAGCAGGGCACGGAGTCATTCATTCCTACGCCCCTCTATTCAAACGTACGGAACTTTGGGGTGACTGAATAGCAGGTCAGGTCCTTTCTTTGGGCCATGTTCAGTGGTGCAGCATATTCACATCGACATATAGGTGTCGTGAAGATTCCAGCAGGAGGAAGGCGAGGAGCGCAGCTAAACAGCTGGGGCTCTGAGGAGTTCAGTGTTTACTGATGGGCCACCTCGTACCAGGGCCATGCTGGGCACTGTCATGTTGTCCCCGGTTCTGCAAAGAGAATGTTTAGGTTGGAGGAAGGGAAGACTCCAGGGGAGAAGGCCTGGCCTCAGAAAAGTGCTAAAAAAAGAAACAAACTACCACCCTCAGTTCATTTTATGGAGCTGCTAGTACTCTGATATCGAAGCCAAACAAAGACCACGGAAACAGGAGAACTGTGGAACAATATTGCTTGTGAAAATAGCCCCCCCCTGGCAAATCCTTAACATAATACAATAACAAAATCCTCGAGCAAATACAATCAGCGACGTGTGAAAAGATCTAGATACTATGGTCAAGTGGGGTTTATTCCATGGATGCAAGGATGGTTCAATATTTGAAAAGTCAGTAGATGCGATCTCTCATGTGAAAAGGCTAAAGAAGTAAAACTATATGATTCTCTGCATTTGAAAAATTCAATACCTGCCTACGTATAAGAACTCTCAGAAAAATAGGACTAGAAGGTCACTTCCTCAGCTTGATAAAGGACATCTACAGAAGCCCACAACAGACTCATGCTGAATGTTGAGAAGCTGGAAGCCTTCCCCCTGAGATCAGGACCAAGGATGTCACTGTCACCACTCTTACTCACCAAAGTGCTAGAAGTTCTGGCCAGTGCAATACGGGAAGAAAAAGAAAGAAAAGACAACGGAGAGGAAGACACAGAACGGTTTCTATTTGCAGATGATGCGGTTGTCTACATAGAAAATCGCATATAATCTATAAAAAGTCCTAGAACTAAGAAGTGAGTTCAGCAAGGTCGCAGGATACAAGATAAATGTACAAAAAATGAATTGCATTTCTGTCTAATTGCAACGAACACGTGGACACTGAAATTAAAAATTTAGTACCATTTACAGTCATGCAAAATATCAAAATATTTTGGTGTAAATTTAGCAAAACGTTATGCTGACAGCTTGCATGCTGAGAATAACAGGCTGAAGAAAGAAATCAGAGGAGGTCAAAATAAATGGGCCGGCTCCCTGCGTCGGTGAATTGGAGAGTTTGGCATGGTAAGGATGTCAGTTCTCAAATTGACAGTTTGAACACAATTCTTAATGACATATTTGTACATCTACATCAGAGTATTCTGGAAGTCCTGTGGAAAGGAACAGGGGTGGCTAAAACAGTATGAAAACAACAAAATGGGAGGATTCCGTCTCTCTGAATACAGCGGTTACTAAATGGCCCCAGTAATTAACAACGTATCAACATGGGCCTGGATATAGCGACCAATGAAGCAGAACAGAGAATCCAGAAACAAACCCACAAACACGCTGAACTGATTTTTGACAAAAGTACAAATTCAGGGGAGGAAAGATAACCTTTTTGACAGATGGCACTGGACCCAGCAGACATTCATTGCCCAAAACAAAATGAAATGAAACAAAAACAAAAACAGTAACAACAACACCCCCCAATACAAACAACAAAACCCTCAGCCTAAATCTCACACTTTATACAAAATGAACTCAAAATCCACCACCGAATTAAATGTCAAATTTTAAACTATAAAACTTTTAGGAGAAAACCTTTGTGATGTGGGGTTGGCGAGGCCTCAAGTTCTTAGTCTTGACACCAAAAGCACAGTCCATAGAAGGAGAAACTGGGATGCTGGCTGTCACCAAAAATGTAAGATGTGCTCCGCGAGGGCTTCTTTTAAGCGGACGGAAAGGCAAGCTACAAAGTGGGAGAGAATGTTTGCAAAACGCATACCTGACCGAGGACCAGTGCCAAAACACGTAAATACCTTCCAAACCTCAATAGTAAAAATTGGACAATGCACTTAGAGACACGTAAAAGCTTTGCAGGAAGGTTCCACCAAGGAGAATGTTTCCTTAGATGGTGGCAACCATGCACACAGGTGTCCACCATCCTCAGCCATAGTCCCGTGCACACGGAGACCACGCGGACCCGCTGTCAGCGCGGCGGACGTAGCCACGGCGACAGGCCCCCGTGCTGGCCAGGGCCTGGGGAGCGGCTCGCTCAACACTGCTGGGGCAGGTGCGACAGCCGTTGGGCAGTTTCTTGGGACATGAAACGTGCCACACAGTTGAGCATTTCGCTCTGGGCCATCTGTGCCAGAGACAGGAAGTACGTTCGCCTGCACACGGAGGCTTCTAGCAGCTTCCCCTGTTACAGTCCCGAGCTGGAAACAAGCCAGGTGCCCCTTCGGTGGGTGAGTGGCAGAGCACAGTGACACGGTCACAGCAGGGAACGAGCACTGAGCATGGAAGAACTGTCCCCACGCCTGGCAAGCTGCACGCATCACCCAGGAGCGGTGCTGAGAACAGCCCCTATGCCGTACACTACGACGGTTCCAGAGCGTTCTGGAAATGACAGAATTGTAGTGGTCACTGCAGAGTGAGAATGGGGCTGGGGGAGGCCCACACGAGGGTCCTCGTGGCGACGCAGTGGCTTCCACCACGGTGGTGTCAGCGCCGGTGTCCTGCTTGTGTCGGTGCTGTAAGATGGTGTCACTGGGAGAACCGGGACGTGGGGGTGTCTGTGACGTCTCCCAGCACGCGTGAGTTTGCAGTCAGCTTAAATAGCTCAATTAAAAATACACATATTCTCTACTTCTTTGTCAAAGATTGGCACCTGATTGTCTTTGGGGGGCTGTGCGTGTGCGTGACCTCGTTAGGAACCGTGCACTTGCATTTGGTGTCCACGGGAGACGTGGGGTGCGGGAGGGTCGAGCACGCACTTCACGAAACCTGCCTGCTGTGACTCCGCCACGTTTCTCCGAGAGCACACACAGCAGCCTGCGAGCAAACGGGCGGCGTTGCTCATGCTGTGAGCTCCACCGTCGGTGACAGTAACGGATGGCCCGGTGCGTGGTGACGGGATGAGAAGGGCTGTCCAGATCGTCACATAAATTAGGTCAGCTCCGGAAATAGAGCAGCCTTTCTGGGGCCGGCCCTGCTGTCCTGCCCCGGCCCGCGGGGCGGCTTCCAGACCGCGCTCAGAGCATTGAAGTCCAACGCAGAACGGTCGGCTTCGCGTTTCTAGATCAGGGGGGCGAGACTCAGGTTGGTGACACAGCGTTGGCTCGTGGCTTTGCGGTTTGCACTTTATTTTGGTCTTTAAGGTAAACGGACTGGAGTGCGTGTGTGTGTAAACGCTGGTGGCAGTGCTGATGCACAGAGAGCTCTGTGTTAGATGTCACCATGTGCTGCCGAGAGCCCATGAGCCAGACTCATTGCTCCTGTTTCTCTGTCCTCTCACGGGCAGCTAGGAGGAACTAGGGCACACCACTTCCAGACCTTTCCATGACCCAGGCTTTGTGTTCAGTGACCCAGCGCCATCCACACCATTTCAGCCTCTCCTCAGGGTCCTCATGGCATTTACAAAGGAGGCACAGAGAGGTTAAGTAATTAGCCCAAGGCCACACAGCTCGTTACTGGGAGAGCTCGGGTTTGAACCCGGGTTTCCTGGACTCCGAGGGCATTCGTGTTCCTTCCGCTGTCCCTCATGGCTCCCCTGTTTTCTATAAAATTTACTCCTCACTTCCTTCGATTCCCGCATTGCCCTTCTGGGGGAACACAAAACGGGAATGAAACGTGAAAAGAACTAAGAGCAGACCGGCTGCGGCGCCGGGTCAGCGCTGTCCGCGTGCAGCCCCCACGTCCGCTGGCTCCGGCCCCCACGTCCCCGTGGCACCTGCAGAGCTACGTCGGAGGTCGCTGGTCCACCCGAGAGCGGGTTTGGCAGCAAAGGACGGATGAGCTGTCACAAAGGGGTGACGACAGCCCCGTGACACAGATACTGTTATTCAGTCTGTTTCATAATTAAAAATAAATATACCCCGAATCCCCGGGCGGCCGTCTGGCGAGCTCTCGGGTGGAACCGTGGCGGCGCATGAATGGCCGGTTACTGTGGGGACGCTGGGGCGAGCACGACCTGCACGGGAGGCTGGGCGCGCGCTCGGCTGTGCCGTGGCCACCACAACGCCCACCCACCCGCAGCGTCCTGCCGCGATTGCCAGCAGGCTGGCGTGCGTGCGTGCGTGCGTGCGGGGGCCACGCCCGTCACCCTGTGCTGCTGACAGTCTCCGTCCGCCCCCCACCCCCCAGCCTCCAGCAACCGCACATCTGCTGTCTGTCGCTGTGGACTGGCGTTTCCTGTGCGTCACCCGCGATGCCATCTTCCCTGTCCGCATGGCGTCCCAGAGCAGGTGCTCGGGGACCGCCTGCGTGTCACTCCCTCTCTGTCCCCGAGCGGCGGCCTGTTCCTGGACGTGCCACCGCCGTTCGGTCCGTTTGCCTGCTGTCCCTCCTTTGCAGTGGCTGCGCATCAAGTGAAGGTCGTGCGCAGGTCTTCGTGGGCAGGGGCTCTGGTCGCTCCCGCCGCCCCGGCCACCTGACGGCCGCGGGTGTAAACGGCCCGGGGCTCACGGAAGCCCGTGTGTGTAACTAGGCGGCTGGGGTGCACCGGGCCGGGTCCCCGGGACCCCACGTCCGGTTTGGGATGCGCGCCGCCCTTCCACACTGAGGGTCGCTGACGCCCCCCGACGCCTTGCTTGTTTGTCCCTTTCTCACGTGACAAACATTTCTCGAGTGTCGGCTGTGTCTCGTCGTGGCGCCGCGTCTTGTGAGATGAGTCCGGGACCAGGGGTCTCCATTGCGCCTTGGGACGAGGCACAGGTGCATGTGACGTCAGTGATGACGGGGGCACAGGTGTGTGTGATGTGAGTGATGACGGGGGCACAGGTGCGTGTGATGTCAGTGATGACGGGGCACAGGTGTGTGTGCCGACGTCAGTGACGACGGGGGCACAGGTGTGTGTGCCGACGTCAGTGATGACGGGGCACAGGTGTGTGTGTGATGTGAGTGATGACGGGGCACAGGTGTGTGTGTGATGTGAGTGATGACGGGGCACAGGTGTGTGTG
>PVJL010016735.1:0-20140 GCA_004026885.1 Lyroderma lyra | reverse complement strand
GCCTTCTGTGTATCCAGTGAATCTTTCAAGAGTCTCACCTAATCCAGGCCAGGAGGCTACTTGCTTTTCTAAACTGCTTGTGGGAACTGATTTGATACCTGAGAAATTTTCCACTTTGCCTGCTGTCTTCTGCTTCGTCCAACCAAAGTGCACCATTTTGTCAGTTGTTGATACCTCTCCCAAGCACAGCTTAAGGGCTTTACTGGGGTGGGGGGGGTAATATTAGCTGTTGCTTTGTGAAAATATCACCCTCATGGAGCACTTTTCACATACGTGCAAGTTGAGGTATCCATGTGTATAATCATTGGTTTCCCCAGGATCTGCTGAGAACAAAGGTGAACAACCACAGTTCTCAGGCAAGTTATATAGTGGCTGTTTTCACCAACCCATTTAAGGGTCAGAGCCTCCAAGAAAAAAATCAACCTTAAGATAATGAGAAAGAGGGCAAGTTGGTGACTGGGGAGGAGGTCTCTAAAGCTTCTCCCAGAAAACACAATTGAAGGCCATCCAGGAGCCAAGAAAGAGAACTCTGAGTGACACAATGACAGCTGAGAAACCCACACATTGCAAGAAAATACCTGAAGGTTGGAGAGAAGGGGGCAAGCAGCAGGGAGGGGTGGGAGCAGAGACAGATCGCAACAGGACTCAATTGCTGCTGACTTTCTGGGAGCAGCACAGTACATGGGAGCAGGGAGGCTATCAGGTGACAAGAGCGAAGGCCAGCAAAGTGGCAGAATGGTGGGAGACCATGGGGGAGCTGGGCCTTAGCATGTTGGGGACAGAGTTTGGGGGCCAGCCTATGAAGCTTTTGAATAACAAGAGGGCTGAGTGAGGGCTCTGAATAGCCACAGGCTGAGGTGGGGCCCCAGAGACAGCACCTCGACTCCCAGCACCCTCACAGCCTAAAGCACACACACACACATGGTTCCTCCACAGGGCTGCGGTTCCTGGCCCAGTGCGGAGACAGGCCAGCTGTCTTTGCATGACCCGTAACATCAGGCCCACAGCTTTGGACTTCTGGTTCATGCATGCCCAGTGCCCACACGCAGTACGTGCCTGTAGGCTCCTCCCTGAATGGCTGGTCATTGGAACAGACTCTGGAAGAAAGGCAGATTTGATAGCATTCTCCCCAGGCAGCAAGAGCAGCCTTGGACTGCATCCCCCAGCTTCCCCAGCATAGGGCAGGAGGTGGAGCTTCCCCAGCACGCTTTTTGTTGGCCTCTCCCTTCTCCTACAGGCTCCCCAATGAACTGTAGGTAGTGGAGGGTCCCCAGATAGATGTGGACCACCTCCAAATGTGGCTGGAGACCAGAGATAAGACCTAAACACCTCCTCTCTCTCCCAAAACTTGTTCCCCAATGCCACCTAGTGTCCTCCTTGCTCAGAAAGAACATTAAAAATATCCAGATAAGGGTCTCATAGACCTAGAAATTTCTGAACTAAGTGACACAGAATTTAAAGTAGCCATTCTAAAGGCTCTGGGAGAAATGAAAATATACTGGTAGAACTCCATAATTGAGATCAACGACCAAAGAAAGGAAATCCATGAACAAAAGGAACAATTTAACAAAGAAATTCAAATCATAAGGAAGACTGAAATGGAAATTCGAGAGATAAATAAAACAATAAAAGAAGTAAGAAATGAAATAACTATCATAGGCAATAGGACCAACCAGATGGAGGGAAAGAATGAGTGGTATTGAAGATCAGAACATGGAAACATCTCAAAAAGAGGAAGATAGGGAATATAGAACCAAAAAGATTGAAAGAACTCTGCAAGAATTATCTGACTCCATGAGACAAAACAATATCAGGATAATTGAATTAAAAGGAGCAGAGCACGCTACAGAGAACATACTCAAACAAATAGTAGAAGAGAAATTTCCAAACCAATGGAAAGATGTGGAACCCAAAATTCAAGACAAAAAGAGGTCACCTAGATACCTGGACCCCAACAGATCTTCTCCAAGACACATGGTACTAAAGATATAAAAAACTCAAGAGAAACAGACAATTCTTAAGGCAGCCAGGGAAGAAAGAATTATAACTGTTAGTGGAAAACCCATCAGGCTAGCATCAGACTTCTCAGCAAAAACTCTATAAGCCAGGAGGGAATGGAATAAAATATTCAAAGCTTTAAAAGAGAGAAACTTCCAGCCAAGAATAAACTATCCAACAAAATTATCTTTCAGATGTGAAGGTGGAATAAAGGCCTTCTCAGATACACAGAAGCTGAGGGAATTTGCCAGCACAAGGCCGGCACTTCAAGAAATATTGAAGGAGGCCTGAAACAAAACATCAGGACAAATGGAATAGAGTTGGAGCAATGACAGAGAAACAAAAATAAAACAATAACAAAAAAGTAATGGCCACAGGAAATCCTCACATATCGATCATCACTCTAAATGTTAATGGACTGAACTCACCAATGAAAAGACACAGAGTAGCAGACTGGATTAAAAAACAAAACCCACCCATATGCTGTCGCCAAGAGACACACCTCAGCCATAAGGACAAACACAGACTCATTGAAAGAATGGGAAACAATACTCCAAGCAAGCAGTAACCACAGAAAAGCAGTAGTTGTGAAAGACCCCCGAAATGGGGAGACCCTCACTCCAGTCTCGGGGTGGCGCGACACCCAAGAACTCACGAGAGACCGATCTTGATGCAAACAGCAAGAGGTTTATTCAGGAACCAGTGCACTGGGGCCGACTCATATCCCACGCAGGGGTAGAGGAGTTCGACCCCCAGCATAAGGGGTAAGGGGTTTATAAAGGCAAAAACTACTAGCATCTGGCAGCAACTGATAATATTTGGTAATCTAGCAAGTTTGTATAGCGAGTTCAAGGAACTGTTTCCTGGAACAAAGGGAGTAGTTGTCTGGAGGGGGAGGTTGCCATCTGTGCTGTGGTCAGCACATTCGGGCCGTCTCAAGGTCTAGTCTAGGGTCTAAAATTTTCCACTCCAACCTTACAGTTGCCATACTGATACCTGATGAAATAAACCTCAAGTTAAAAAAGATAGCAAGAGAGAAAGATGGACATTACATAACAATAAAAGGCACAATATAACAAAAAGAAGATTTGACACTAATTAATATATATGCTCCTAACCAGGGAACACCAAAATATACAAAACTACTACTAACGAATCTGAAAGGAGCAACTGACAAAAAAGCACAAGTATTGAGGGAGACTTAAACACCCCTTAACAGCCATGGACAGATCATCCAAACAGAAAATAAATAAGAAAACATTAGCTCTAAATGACACATTACAGCAATTGGACATAATTGACATTTATAGTACACTTCACCCAGCAAAAAGAGATGATATCATCTTTTCTAGTGCACATGGAACATTCTCAAGGATAGACCACATGCGGGAACACTAAAGTAGCCTCAGCAAATTCAAGAAGATCACAATCATACCAAGTGTATTCTCAGATCACAAAGCTTTGAAATTGGAGATCAACCGTAAAAGGAAAGCATAAAAAATCATATATACATGGAAATTAAACAACATCTTATTAAAAAATGAGTGGATAAAAGAAGAGATTAAAAAATATATAGAAACTAATGACAATAAAAATACAACATATCATAATTATTGGGACACAGTGAAAGTGGTAATAAGAGGAAAATTTGTATCATTACAGGCCTTTCTTAAGAAACAAGAAAAACCACAAGTAATCACCTTAGTATCCCATTTTAAGAACTAGAGAAAGAAGAACAGACAAAAACCAAAGACAGCAGAAGAAAAGAAATAATGAAAATTAAAGCAGAGCTAAACCAAGTAGAGAACAGAAGGACAATAGAAAACATTAATACTACAAAGAGCTGGTTCTTTGAGAAAGTCAACAAAATTGACATCTGGCTAGATAAGTAAAGGACAAAAGGAAAGGACACAAATATCCAAAACTAGAACTAAAAGTGGAGAAATTATTACTAATATCACAGAAATACAAAGGATTATAAGAAAGTATTATGAAGGGCTTTATGTCACTTAATTTAACAACCTAGAAGAAATAGACAAGTTTCTAGAAACTTATAACCTACATAGACTGAACCAAGATGAACTGGGTAATCTAAATAGACCAAATAATAGCAAAGAGATTGAAATTATTCATAATCTCCCTAATGGCATAAGCCCTGGAGCAGATGGTCTCACCAATGAGTTCTACCAAGGATTCACAGAAAAGTTAATGCCAATCCTCCTCAGACTCTTTCAAAACATTGAAGAGGAAGCAATACTTCCTGCCTCATTCTAGAAGGCCAAAATTACCCTAATACCAAAGCCTGGTAAAGACAACACACAAAAAAGAAAACTGTAGACAATATCTCTGATGAACACAGATGCAAAAATCCTAAACAAAACATTAGGAAATAGAATACAATAATGTATCAAAAAGATCATACATCATGATCAAGTGGGATTTATCCCAGGAGCACAAGGTTGGTTCAACATACAAAAATCAATCAATTTGATACACCACATATATATAAAAAAAAAAAGACCATATGGTCATACCAATTGATGCAGAAAAAGTGTTCGACAATGTACAACATCCATTTATGATCCAAACACTAAATAAAATAAGTATAGAAGGAAAGTATCTCAACATAATAAAGTCCATATATGACAAACCCTTGGCTAACATCATACTGAATGGGGAAAAGCTGAATTTTATTCACCTAAAATGAGGAACAGGAATGCCCCCTGTCACCACTGCTATTCAATATAGTACTGGAAGTTCTAGCCACAGCAATCAGGCAAGATAGAGGAATAAAAAGTATCCAAATTCCAAATTGGGAAAGAAGAGATCAAATTGTCACTATTTGCAGATGACTTCCTTTATATAGAAAATTCCAAAGATTCCACCAGGAAACTATTAGAAACAATTAACGAATATAGTAAAATTGCAGGATACAAAATCAATGTACAAAAATCAACAGCATTCCTATATGCAAACATCGAATTCTCCGAAAAAGAAATGAGGGAGTCGATTGAAATACCTGGGAATTAATTTAACAAAGAGTGTGACACGAAAAACTATAAGACACTTTCGAAGAAAAGTGAAGGAGACACAAAGAAATTGAAAAATATCCCCTGCTCATGGATAGGAAGACTTAACATTGTTAAAATGGCCATTTTGCCCAAAGCCATCTACAGATTTAATGCAATACCCATCAAAATCCCACAATTATACTTTTGTGAAATAGATAAAAAAATTAGTGGATTTATATGGAACCATAAAAGACCTTGAATTGCCAAAGCAATACTACATAAAAAGAATAAGGCTGGTGGCATTACACTCCCTGACTTCATTTGTATTACAAAGTGTGGGCAGTGCTTGATCCAGAGGCTAGTTCACTTGAGAGAAAATGGGTTTAGCAAGGCTACCTGTGTACTTGGAATCCAAGGTTCAAGGGTCCTGCAGGGCTGCCTGGAACTTGGTGAACAAGGACACTGCTTAGGATGTGGTTTCTGGCTGGCTAAGGGGAAGGAGGAAAGCAACATTGCCTGTGGAGGTAGAAGAATCGTAAACAGGACGAAAGGATGGGGGTTGGCAACATTGGTTTGCAATAAAGAAGTTACACCCCCTGTTGTGCTGGAGATAGAAAATAAACCTGCTGCAGACCAGAAGGGTCTCTGTTTCTCCATTGGAGCACAGGGAACCACCCAGTCCCAGCTTTGCTACCTGTTAGGTCTGTGTGTGTGTCTGTGTGTTTTTCTTAATTCCCCATCACCTCCCCTCCAGTTGTTCTCCCTGCACTGGTCGTGGGGCAACAAATCATCAATAGTCAAAACAGCTTGGTACTGGCAGAAAAATAGAAACATAGTCAAATGGAACAGAACTGAAAACCCAGAAATAAATCCACAAATTTATGGACAAATAATTTTTGATAAAGGAGCAAAAAATATGCAATAGAGAAAAGACAGCCTTTTCAGTAGGTGGTGCTGTGAGAGCTGGAAAAACATTTGTGAAAGAATGAAGCTCAACTGTGAACTCTCACCATATAAAAACGTTAACTCAAAATGACTTAAAGACCTTCATATCAGACCTGCAACAATAAACTGTATAGAAGAAAACATTGGTACTAAACTTATAGACCTAGGACTCAAGGAAACCTTCATGAACCTGACCTCAAAGACAAGGGAAGTAAAAGCAAAAATAAATGAATGGGACTCTATCAAACCAATAAGCTTCTGCACAGCAAAAGAAACCATCAACAAAACAAAGAGACAATCAATTGAATTGGAGAAAATATTTGCAAACAATGCATCAGATAAGGGTCTAATATCTAAAATATATAAAGAACTAATAAGACTTAACAATAAAAAAGCAAACAACCCAATTAAAAAGTGGGCAGAAGAACTAAACAGACACTTCTCCCATGAAGAAATACAAATGGCCAGCAGACATGAACAAATGCTCATCCTCATTAGCTATCAGGGAAACACAAATCAAAACCACAACGAGATACCACCTCGCACCTGTTAGAATGGCTGTTATCAACAAGACAAGGAATAACAAGTGCTGGTAGAGGCTGTGGAGAAAAAGGAACTCTGGTACACTGCTGGTGGGAGTGCAAACTGGTACAACGACTGTGGAAGATGGTGTGGAGGTTCCTCAGAAAATTGGGAATGGAGTTACCATATGACCCAGCAATCCCCGTTCTGAGAATCTATCCAAAAAACTTGAAAACCTTAGTCTGCAGACTTATGTACCCCAATGTTCATTGCAGCACTGTTCACAGTGGCCAAAATGTGGAAATAACCAAATTGCCCTGCGACAGATGACTGGATAAAGAAGCTGTGGTACATATACACAATGGAATATTACTCAGCTGTAAGAAAAGATGAAATACTGTCATTTACAAGAAAATGGATGGACCTGGAGATCATCGTACTAAGAGAAATAAGCCAGATAGAAGAAACTAAAAACTGTATGACTTAATTCACGTGCGGAATATAAAACTGAAAGCAACAAAGAAAAAAATGAACAAACAAACAAAAACCCATGGACACAGTCAGTAGTTTAATATTTATTTGGGGACAAGTAGGGAGGGGATGGGAGAAGAGGGAGAGGAGGAGAGAAGAGAGGAGGGAGGGAGAGCTAAATATATGGTGATGGAAAGAGAACTCACACTAGGTAGTGAACTTATTATACAACAAGTTGAAAATGTACTATAGAATTGTACACCTGGAACCTATGTAATTCTTGCTAATAAATGTAACCCCAATAAGTCTAACAATAAAAAAAAGAAAGTAACTGGAAAAAAAAGATAATGAATGGTTTATATAGATGTGATCAATAAAGTCCCTATGAAATTGAATTTAACTTCCAGGGAAGGAAGTTTATAGTTAAAATAGAAATAATATGTCTTAATCTATTACTGTGTAGCAAAGCAAAAATGCTTCACAATGTCCACTGTTTAGCTTATAATGCTAAATTAACAACTTGGGCTGAGTTTAGCTGGACATTTACAGGGGCTGTGACAGGCTCACTTGTGAATCTGCCGTCAGCTTTCTGACAGTTGTTGGAATTATGTAGTATTATTGCTTCAATTTTTTTGCCAGTTGCTTGAGTTCCAGTTAACTGAGAGTCTACTGTATTATGTTCATTTCAGCACCTTCTAACAAGTTGGTAATATCCCCACAGCAATATAAATTTAAGTGTATGAATTGCCTCTGCTCTCTGTGTTCAAAGAAAGTATGACTCTCTTCCTTGTCTTAAATTTTTTTTACTTCAGGGAGTCTTGGTTGGGCCTTGGAAGAGGTAAGATACTGCTTTTGTATCTGTTTCTCTTCAGCTTATAAAGATCATAGATTTGGACATGGTCCATTAGGTATACATGTTTTTGGTCAAGAATTCAAAGTAATAATCCCAAAATTGGAGCCTACAACTTTGATTCTTACTAAGAAATTTTTTTGATTTCCCCAAATCTCTGTAATTACTAATAGAAATTCACACATGGTGAAGAAATGTGGTTCTGCTATCAGCGTCTGCCTTTAACATTATAGTTAAGTCTGCCATTTCCATAAGAGATTAGAGATGACCACCCAACAAACTCTACCTTTGGTCTTTGAACTAGGAAATATATGAACTTGAGACACCTTGTTGTTATTAGCTCTCAATGCTAGAAATATTCATTAAAGTAGAAGTTTGATTTGGTAAACTCAAGGGAGTGTAAGTAGAATAAAATCATTTTTAGTATCTGTAAAATTTCCCAAAATTTTTATTTTTAAAAGTATGACTGTTTTCCCTCTGTGTAAGCTGTGTATATATGAATGAAATATTCATCTCACTTTCCATATTTTTAAATTATTTCTAGTAATTTGATGGATTTATATTTTAATCTTTTCTAAGAATTATGAAAGAACTTCGTGGTCCTTCCAAGAGAAAAAGCCATTGAAATATGATTTTATTTTGGCTTGGCATCATCATACAGGTATGAGGAATATATTATGTAATGATGGTTATTTAAAGGGGTATAATGGACAATGCAATAGTGATTCATCCACATGGTCAGAGATATTGAGCACATGTACACACAAACACGGCTAGCAAGCTGCTCTGGCCCCTGTGACTCCCCAAGAACCACAGTGCAGGGTGTTCTAAGCACGCAGCCATCTGCCTCCATGTCCATGGGTTATAACTTTTATCTCTTTCTCCCCTTCTTTGTCTCCAGCTTCCCTCAAACAGTCTTGGCTACCATGTTTTAAAAGAACACCAATTTTAGTTATTTACGTGAATTGCTGATTTATTATTGCAGAATAATAATCAGGAGGCCTGGTGGTACTTGCAAGCTCCTCCCCTGGCTGGGCGCCATCTTCAGTAAGGTAACTACTCTTTAGAGATGTGCTATGTAATATCGTGCCTATAGCTGATGGTACTTTATTGTACATTTAAAATTTTGTTAAGGTAAATATAATGTTAAATAGTTTTACTAAAATAAAGAAAAATAATATCCACAAAAAAATGGGCCAAGGACTTAGTAGACATTTTTCCAAAGAAGATATACATATGGCCAATTGGCATATGGAAAGATGCTCAATATCATTAGCTATTAGGTAAATGCAAATCAAAACCGCAATGAGGTATCACTTCATACTCATTAGGATGGCTATTATCAAAAAGAAAGAAAAGAAAATGTGTTGAGTAGGATGTGGAGAAATTGGAACCTTGTGCACTGTTGGTGAGACTTTAGAAAAAGTATACATATTTTTTAAAATTGAAAATAGAATTAGCATATGATCCAACAATTCCACTTCTGGGTATATATTCAAAAGATTCAAAGCAGGGACTTGAACAGATGGTTGTACATCTATGTCCATGGAAGCCCAATTCATGCTAGCCAAAAGGTAGAAACAACCCAAGGTTTGTGGAGGAATGATTAGATAAATAAAATGTGATATAAACATGCACTGGAATATTATTCAGTTGTAAAAAGGAAGGAAATTTTGACACATGCTACAACATGAATGAACCTCAAGAACATTACACTAAGTGAAATAAGCCACTCACAAAAACACAGGTACTGTACAATTCCACTTATATGAGGTACCTGGAGCTGATACAAAGTAGTCAATTTCATAAAACAGAAAGTAGAAAGGAGGTAGTCATGGGCTGTGGGGGAAGGGAGAATGAGGAGTTGTTCAATGGGTATAGGGTTTGAGTTTAGCAAAACAATGTGAATATACACATCACTGCTGTACAGGTAAAAAATGATTAAGATGCTAAATTTCATGCCATGTGTATTGTACCACATTATTATAAGTAAATAAACAATTTTTTATTTATTCTGAAGTTGAGCAACCCTTAAATATTTTGCAATACAAATATAATGTAAAAATCAATATATTCCAATTTCACATAATTTTCTTTACTATTTTGAGTTTTTAGCTAACCTCTTGTCCCATTGGATTAGATACTTGTTGCTTCAGGAGCCAGTGCAGCAGGGCAGGGCTGGAAGAGTCATACCAGTTTTCCTGGGACGTATTCTTGTTCACCTGCTGCTGAGTTAATCTTCATTCATTGTTTCCTAGAAGAAATCTTTTTTCATTCCTTTGCTATTTTGGAAGAATTAGTGTATATGAGGCTAGAGAATATAATCTGTGTGTTCATTGAATTAATCAAACATAAAATGCAAGACAGTGCAATGTGCTAAAAGCACCCAAAAAAGTGAGTTCCCTGCCATGTAGTCGGCACGCTGAGTTAACACTGATGGTCCTGAACACGTGTCTGTCACAGTGACTGAGGAATAGCACCATGGTCAATCTATATCTAAATCTATCTAAATATAGTCATCGTACCTTTAAAAATCTTTTTTTTTTATTGTTAGACTTATTGGGGTGACATCTGTTATATGACTTCACTCTTGGATATTTTCCAGGTTTAATCTGTGCCTTGGGAATCAATGTGCATTTCCCTTTTGAAGGGCTTTGATTCAAATGCTGCACTTTTACCTCAAATTCATTCCCCAAGATTAATTTCTAGAAATCAGATTTGAGTTCTTTTGGTTATTAGATGAAATGTCTGCAAACTTCCCCACCCAAAAAAAGTCTGTTCTAAAATCAGCGTTTGTACACAGAGTGTAAATTGTACACCTGAAACCTATGTAATTCTTGTTAATCAGTGTCACCTCAATAAGTCTAACAATAAAATAAATAAATAAATAAGAACTTTTTTAAGCAAATGACAAAAATATTTTTAAAAAAATCATAAGTCTTATTCACCAAACTTGTCTCCTCATCCCACAAGTCACACACCAGACTCCTATCCTAGCCTCTTTTTCCTAGAAGTTCCCATGCCATGATCCCTGGCCAAGTAAATGTGGGTGGAAGTTACTTTTGCCCTGTACAGGCCTCTGAAAACACCATCCAGGAGGCATTATTCTCCCCTTCCTAGTTGCGTGGACAAACCCGAACACCATAGCCAGATTTAAAGCCATATGGTGATGACAAATTCCGAAATTGAAGGTAACTTGGTCCGTGAATCTATTTTGAAGGGCAGTAATAAACAGAGTCACTTGATATTTGAAATCCTGTATTGAAGTAAAGATGAATTGTATGATGTTCAAATAACATACTTTCATGTTTATCTGCCATAGAAACTATGTACTGTAGAAACTATGTAATAAAATAATATACTGAAGAAAAATTTCCATGGAAGATTTTGTTTCAAATTCTGGAAATAACAAGTACCCTGTGAATATTTGAAAAGGTAAATGAAAAATGTAAATCATAAGGTTAGTTATTTAAGAAACACAGAGAATGTTCTTTTCTCCAAACACTGTTCTGGAATTTCAAGATGTGAAATTTATCTTAAATATATTCCTGTGATTTCATTTTCACATATTTTATAGCTAATATAAAAACACAAATCGAACTGGCTGTCCCTGGCTGGGGCAATTGGGGTTGGCATGTGAATTTCTAGGTGCTTCTGGTATAAGATGCTGTCACCTGCCCCAGGACTGTGATGGGCAGGGTGGTGAGGCAGGAGGTATGGCTCATCTTTGTTTCTGAGAACATTTTCATTTCGGGCTTGTGACATCAGGATTTTTTATATAAGGGTATTATCTCCCATCTCCTTATGTTATCACATGGGGAGCCACAGTTTTAACATATGAATTGGGGTTTGGGCACATTCTGTCCATAGTATACAACAGTTACACATTAGTGCGTTTCTGAAACTGCTGCATTGTTTCCCAGTGCAGGTCTACTATTTTACATCATTATCAGTGATTTGTGAGTGACCAGTTTGCCCACAACCTCCCCAGCATTTGATACTGTCCCTATATTTTGTTTAAGGCTTTCTGATAGATGTGTCATGATAGCTCCTCTATTAATTAACTTGCATTCTCATGAAAAGCTAACATCTTTTGTTGTACTTGCTATCTGTATATCTTCTTCAGTGTAATGTCTGTTCAAGTCTATTGCATACTTTGTAATTGTATTGTCTGTTTTTTTACTGATGTGGTTTGAGGGTTTTCACAATTCTGGAGAGTAGCTCTTGGTCAGCTAGGTGGTTTGAAAATATTTTCTCCTGGTCTACTTTGTTTTTTCATCCTCTTTAAGAGAGTCTTTCACAGAGCCTGGGTTCTTAATTTGCATGACTTTCACAGAGCCTGGGTTCTTAATTTGCATGACTTTCAATGTATCCATTTCTTTTATGAATCACATATTTGGTGTCCAGCCCAGCCCTAGGTTGCAACGTATTTTCTTAAAATGCTTTTTCTAAAATTTTCAGTTTTACATTTTATATTGAAGTGTGTGATCCGTTTCAAGTTTATGTTTACATGAGGTGTGAGGTTTAGGTTAAGTTTAAGTCAAGGCTCCCTGCTTTTATTTTTTGGGGAGTCACTGTGGATGTTCACTTACCCCACAACTATTTGATGAAGAGCCTATCTTTCCTCCAGCGAACACTTCTACACATTTGTTAAAAATCAATTGAGCATATTTGTTTGGATGTCTATTCTGTCCCATTGTTCAAAGTCTATCCCTCTGTCAATACCACAAATGGAATTTATTAGCTATTTAAATTTTGAAATAGGGGAAATGTGTTCTTTTTTTCAAAATTATTTTAGTTAATCTAGTTCTTTATCTTTCCATACAAGATTTGTAAAGATAAATGTGTATTTTTTACACCAAATGAAGTTGTATGGCTTACTATTTTCATTTAATAATTCATCATCTTTCCATGTCAGTAGCTATAGATCTACATCATTTAAAAAATATAACCCAAAACTCAAATTGCTATCATATGGTAAAGACGTATGAGAATTTATTAAACCTGACTTCTTTCAATGACTATCACTTGTCCCTCAATTTTTTATTATAGTAAGTAATGCTGAAATCAGTATTTTTATTACACATGTATGTGCACAAACATTCTCCACACCCATTTGCTGTCATTTGACTTTGTAGAATGTGCAAAGATAATATTTGTAAACTGGATGAGTCCGATTTCACATATCATTTCTGGGCTTTATTTTATGCTTTAGAAGGATCTCCACTCCAAAATTGTAGAATAAAAATGATTCATTCACGTTTCCTACTCTCTTGGTTTCAGGTTTAGAGTCCATACCTGGCCCAGGCCCGCACAATGTACAAAGTCTGCTGTGAGCCCAGGAACCTCTAAGAAGCCCTGGCGGGGCGTCCAGTCTGCCGCGTCTCTGGGAAATTTTGACATTTCTGAGCCCCAGAGCCAGCCCTCACTGGCCTGGGAGTCTCATGGGAACTGTGACCATTCGTGATAGCCGTCCATAGATGGGGAGAAGACCTGGTGAAAAACTTTCCCTAGCCATCCATAGATGGGGAGAAGACCTCGTGAAAAACTCTCCCAAGTTCCTTTTATGTTGTTGCGGTCACTCCTGCTGGCCTGAAGCTCTAAGGCAGAGGTGATTCAAGGGGGCCAGGATGAAGTCAGGGGCCGGGGAGCCAGCCGGGAGCCCTCCCCCGCTGACGATCCCGATTCATCGCGCCGACTTTCACGCCTATTGTTGGGCGCCATCTGGCGGCCGCTTTTATATCGTTTCTTTCCGCGAACTCCTGCGAAATCATGAGGGATGGATCTGGCTCGGGTACTTGAGGCGGAGTTCCAGGAGGCCAGTGGCACCAGCAGGTTGTTCCGCTGTCCAGGATGTTGGAGCACCACTTACTCGACAAAGACTGGACTTGCAGGTACTGGGTAGAAAGCCTGCCATCGCATTCATGGGAGGGTAGGTGGGGTCGCCTTGGTGGGTTGATCAGCATGCCCTGGTTCCTGTCTGCCTGGGGAAGCTGGATCAGGGCTGTCATGAGTCAAGATACTTTGTCTCTGAGCATAAACTCAGTCCCGTGTTATGTCCTGGTAGTTAAACAACTTTTTCTCTCAGTTTTTCTGTGTCCAGCTCTGGAACTGGGACAGGCCCCACTTGTACCGGAGGCCCAGAAAGGCCACGGCCTCGGCTGATGACTCTTGTGAATCCTGGTTCTTCCAATGTTTCCAAGTTCCATTCACGCGGTCCCCGGCCAAATGGGAAGGTCTGGCAGGGAACTTTGGGTCCATCTGCATTCCCATATTAGGTCCGATGGTCTGAGCTTTCAGATTTTCCCAAGTTTCTCCTTAAGGGGTTGTACACTGACCCAGGGTGGCTGAAACAAAGAAGACCACAGAATGTGACCCATGCTTTACCGTCCCCCTTCCAATGGGGACTGGGACGACTCAGACCAAGTTGTAGGGCAGTACACTCTCACTCTCCCAGTCCCGAAATTCGTCCCAGTGCCATCTGATCAGTGGTACTGAATTACACGGTGGCCCTATTTAACTTTCTACAGAGGTCCCAGCAAAAATCTTCATGGGATCCAATTGTGCTGCGAGGTGGCGGATGTCACCTGGTAGTCCCACGCTCACGGGCAGTGACTTCTGTAGATTCTATCTGCAGCTATGTGGGGGAAGGCTGTCACTGCTGCTCTCCAGGCTGTGTAGCCCTTGTGGTACAAGCTGCTCCACCAGCCCGCTAACCCACTCAGGTCTCCTCCATTGCAGTGTGATGGACCAAATGAGTAAGATGCCAAAGTCAAAGGCCATCCTCAGGGATGGAGAGGGTTCCTGTTCACGTGTGTGATCCATTGTGGGTGTGGTCATCAGAGGCTCCTCCAAGGACAGGGAACAGTCACCACAAGCACATTTGGTTTGGAGGATGCTCTGGGATGAGTGAAGCAATCCCATGTGAACCGAAACAAGGTTGGGCACCTGGGTGGGTGGCCATATACCTTAACCAGCAAGTAATCTGGATGCTTCCCAGTGAAGTTTGCACTGGTTTCCAGGTGCTTTCTGGAGTTGTCTTTTATAATATATGGCCCCAGGAGGTTGACCAGAGGGCCAGATGTGTGGAGTGTGGTTAAATATTGTGGTTGTAATTATTTGTTACAGTTGTTATTGTTCTTATAAAACACTAAATTAAAATTATGCACAAGGAGTATCTGACTGATTGAAAATGATGAAGAGAGGTTTCAGTATGCAGAATTTTCTAAATCCATTTGGGAGCCAGGGAAACTCTAGTTCCAATCAGTGATGCTATGACCTATGCAATCCAGAGCATGAAATAGCAACCTCTGCAGAACTCAGCTCTGAATGTCAGGGTTTGGTTAATGACTGACAGCTTCCTCATTTTTAGCCCTCCTTTCATGATTTTAGAGATTAATATATTAAAAAACCTAATTAATAGTTTTTGAACTAACAATATATAAAGATGTAATTTTGTGACATCAATAACTAGAAAGGGGCGCAATTGTTTCTGTGTGGGAGCAGAAGTTTTGTATGCTATTGAAGTTAAGCTGGTATAAATTTACATCAGAATGTTATAACTTTAGGATGTTACATGTACTCCCACTGTAACCAGAAAGAAAACAGCCATAGAGTATACACAAAAGGAAACAAAAAAGTAACTTAAACATTTCACTACAAAAAAATCAACATGACAGAAGCAGTCATGCAAGAAATGAGAAACAAAAAAGCTGTAAGACATACAGAAAGCAAACAGTGAAGTCACAGAGATAGTCCTTTATCAGTAATTACTTAAATGTAAGTAGATTAAACACTCCAGTAAGAAAGCAGAGATTGAAAGGATGGATAAAACCATTTGATCCAAATATGATTATCTATAAGAGACTCATTTTAGATCTGAAGACTCACAAAGTTTGAACTTGAAAGAACAGAAAGAGATAGCCCATGCAAATAGTAACCTTAAGAGATAAGATGTGGCTAATAACAGGCAAAAGAGACTTTAAATCAGGCAAGTTTACAAGAGAGAAGGACATTACATATTAATAAAAGGTTCAATATAGCAGAAAGATATAACAATTCTAAACACTTATAGAAACCTTCAAAATAGTTAAAGCAAAAATGGACAGAACTGAAGGAAGAAATAGAAAGTTCTACCATAATAGTTAGAGCCTTCAATACCCCTCTCTCAATACTGAACAGAACAGTCAGACAGGCGGCAACAGATCTAACAGACATACACCGTATACTACACAACAACAAAATACATATTCTTCTCAAGTACACATGGGACATTCTACAGGATAGACCATATGTTAGGCAACAATTTAAGTCTTAATAGATTTAAAAAGATAACATACAAAGTGTTTTCTCTGACCACAATGTGATGAAGTTAGAAATTAGTATTAGGAAAAATGAAAATAATACAAAATTGTGAAAATTAAATAATGCATTCTTAAAGAACCAATGAGTCAAAGAAGAAATCACAAGAGAAATTAGAAAATATTATACTTACAAAACAAAAACAATATGCTAAATCCAATGAAACATAGCGAGGCAATGCTAACTGGGACATTTATAGGTATAAGTGCTTACACTAAAAAAGATCTCAGAGCAACAACCTAACTATATAATTTAAAGATCTGACAAAGAAAAACAAACTAAACACAGAGCTAGCAGAAGGAAGGAAATAATAAAGATTAGAAAAAAGCTAAAACAGAAAAGAAAGATAATAGCAAAAATTAACTAAACTAAAACTTGGTTATTTGAAAAGATTAACCAAAGGGATGAACTATTAGCTAGAGAGACTAAAAGACGACTAAACTAAACTCAGAAACAAAATGAAATGGATTATAAAATAGTACTGAGAGAGAATTCTGTAAGGAGATGGCAGAGTGAGAAGCAGAAGGAAATTGTCTCCACTTAGAAAACAAACACACTGGCAGGATCTGTGTGACAGACATATTCTGGAACTCCTTAGTCTATTGAGTCTTGCAGTTTTCAGAGGATCGCCTGGATGTCAGATTGTGGTTAATTTCCATCTGTTTTAGCTCTGAGAATAGTAACAGACACCCATCCCCCACCATGAGCCCCATGGCAGGCAACTTTGCAGGTGTTTCAGGAGCAGCTCCTAAACAGCTCATAGGAGCCAGTCTGGGCAAAAATGACCTAGTTCTCCACACACTGAGGATCTATGTTCTAATGATAATTGGTGCCTCTGATCACAGAGGTGCAAACAGGCAATCAGCCATTGTTGCTGCACCTCCATTACTGCTGCACTTCCCCTCATTACTGCTGCACCTCCCCCCGATGCTGCTGCACCTCCCCTGATGCTGCTGCACCTCCTCGCATTGTTGCAAGCCCTTACCTCCAGCTGGCTTGACTTCCAGGAAATTTAAAGGACAATTGCTCTTTTATTCATTCATCTTTCGTTTTCTCCTTTTACCCTTTTGCGAACCAGACATTAAAGACAAGGAAATTAAAAAACCACTGCATATCCAGGGAAAAATTAGAAAATAATCTCACAAAGCCAAGGTAAAGTCTCAGTAAAGGCCTGAGAAGACTTTGCAGGCCAGGAGAGTAGGATAATAGAGCCGAAGTTCTGAAAGAAAAAAAATGCCAAACAAGGAATTCTTAACCTGGCAAGGTTTTCCTTTAGAAGTCAGGTGAAGTAAAGACTTTACCAAAAAACTGAGGGAGTTCATTACCTCTAGATGTGTCTTATGAGAAATGCTGAAGGAATACTTGAAGTTGAAATAAAAGGACACTATAGTCATATGAAAACATGTAACACACTGGTACAGATAAGTAGTATATAGTAAAATTAAGACTACTTTAATTTTGAATATGGTGGTATGTTAACCACTTAAGTAATTCTAATATGAACATTAAAGGACAAAAGTATCAAAAGTAACTATAGCTATAAAATTTATTTATGGAAACAATAAATAAGATGAGGTAAATGGTGACATCAAAAACAGAAAAGGTGAGGGGAATAAAAGGGTAGTTTTAGTATGTTATCAAAATTAAGTTAATCAGCATAAAATAAACTTATATTTACAAGATGTTTTATGTAATCCTCACTGTAACTACAAGGCAAAAATCTATAGTAGATGACCAAAAGATAAGAGTGAATCAAAGCATACCACTATAGAAAATTAACAATTTACAAGTGATGACAGTAAAAGAAGAAGACAGAAGAAAGAAGTCTACAAAACAGTTAGAAAACAACTAATAAGATGCCATTGGTAAGTCCTTACTTATTAATAATTACTTTAAATATGAATAAATTCTCCAATCAAAAGGCAGAGTGGCTGAATGGGTTTAAAAAAAAAAACACAAAAACAAACACAAACCAAGCACAACCTGACTACCTGCTGCCAATAACAGACTTTTTCAGCTTTAAGGACACACATAGACTGAAATGAAGGGATGGAAAAAGATATTCAATGAAAATGGAAACCAAAAGAGAGCGTGAGTAGTTATACTTATATCAGACTAGATAAACTTTAATTTAAAAGCTGTAACAAGAGACAAAGAAGATTATTAGATAGTGACAAAAAGCTAATTAATCAAAAAGATGTAAGGATTACAAATATATATATGCACCTAATATCAAAGCACCTAAATATATCAAGCGAATACTAAAGATGAAAGAATAAACAAACAACAATACAATAATGGTAGAGGACTATAGTACCCTACTTTCAACAATGGAAAGATCAAGACAAAAAATCAATAAGGAAATAATGGAATTGGGCTATAGTTTAGATCAAATGAACGAACAGAAATATACAGCAATATAACCAGCAACAACAGAACACACGTTCTTAAGTGCACACGGAATATTCTACAAGACAAATGATATAAAACAAGTGTTAGCAAATTTGAGAAGACTGAAATCATACCAAATATCTTTTCTCACCACAATGGCATGAAACTAGATATCAGTAACGAGAAAAACTGGATAATCCGCAGATAAGTAGAAATTAAAGAACACATTTCCAGACAACCAATGGGACAAAAGAAATCAAATCTAAATCAAAAGATAAGAAAAAACTTGAAACAAATAAAAACAGAAACACAGCATACCAAAACTTATGAGATGCTGCAAAATCACTTCTATTAATAATAAGGAAATTTATACCAATAAATGCCTAAATTGAGAAAAAGGAAAGCTCTTAAATAAATAACACAGCTTTACATCACTGAAAAATAAATACACTGAGCCCAAAGTTAGGTAAAGGAGGGAAATAACAAAGGTCAGAGCAGAAATAAATTAAATGAAGATCAGAAAACAATAGAAATGATCAGTTAGTTATGAGCTCATTTCTGAAAAGATAAACAAAATTGACAAAACTTTAGCAATATTTCCTAGGGAACAAAGAAAGACTCAAATAAATAAAAACAAAAATGAAGGAGGAGACACTGTAACTGATACTACTGAAATACAAAGGATCATAAAAAACTATGAACAATTAAATACCCACAAATTGGATAACATGGAAGAAATTGATTGTTAAGAAATATAAAATCTGAACAAGCCAAAATTCTTTAAAAATTGAATGAGTAACTAAAACCTCCCAACAAAAATCCCAGGACCAAACATCTTCATGAATGAGTTGTACCAAATATTTAAAGAAAAATTAATGCCAATTCTTCTTAAACTCTCCCAAAAATTTGATAGGAGAGAATACTCCCAAAATCAAGTTATGAGGCTAACATTACACTAATACTAAAACCAGGTAAGTGCACTACAAGAAAGAAAACTACAAGCCTATATCCCTGATGAGTATAGTAACAAAATAATAGCAAACTGAATTAAACAGCATATGAAAAAAAACATATGCCAGGATCAAGTAGCATTTGTTCCTGGGATGCAAGGATGGTTCAACATATACAAATCAAAAAATGAAATGGAAAATCATTTGCAAGCCATCTATCTAATAAAAGCTAATATCCCGAACATATAAGGAACTCATACAATTCAATATCAAAAAGCAATCTAATTTTAAAATCGGCAGAGGACCCAACAGACATTTTTTTCAAGGAAGACATACAGATGGCCAACAAGAATATGAAAAGATGCTCAAAATCATTAATTATGTTGGAAATGCAAGTCAAAATGTGATACCACCTCACACTTGCTAGAATGGCATATAACAAGTGTTGGCAAGGATGTAGAGACAAGGGAATCTGGACCATTGTTAGGAATGTAAATGGACACATCCACTATAAAAAATGATATGGAAGTTCTCTAAAATTACAAACAGAATTACCATATTATGCAGCAATCCTACTTACTGGTGTATATTAAAAGAAAAATAAGTCACTGTCTTGAAGACCTGTGTTCACTTTCATGTGA
>PVJL010016734.1:0-20137 GCA_004026885.1 Lyroderma lyra | reverse complement strand
TTTTTTGATTCTGCTATATTCTCTGAAATCCCAATCATTGCAGACTTCAAAAGGAATGCTTCCAAATTTAAAAAATATATTGTTAAGAAAGAGAAAGAAGTATTTTAGGCCTTAGCCTCCATTAATATATGTATTAGGATTTATTTATCTACTTTTCTAATAGTATGTAAGTGTACAGAAAGAGAACACTGAGAATAAGGTTTATAAGACAGGTAAATATTGGTATTGTAATTGGAGTAAGAGAGTAATAAAGTAGCAAATTCAGGGAAGGAAAAGGGCATAGTAGTGCTTGGGAATTACCTAGGGAAATGGATAATACCTTTGGGAATTAACCTAAGTCTGAGGAGTCCTAAGGCATTATGGACAGCCTGCCACAGTAAGATGAGGCAGCGTGGTATGGCAGAAAGACCGTGAATCCACACTTAAAAATTTAGTGGGTTCACTTCATGTAAAAAAAAAAATTTGTTTGGGAAAAAAAGTCCGAAGTGGAGAAAAACACACCATGTTTTCTACCCCAGACATTCCATTGAGATTTTTAGGTTCAGTGGAAAGAGAAGAGGACACAATTAAATTGGTCAGCTAAGTAGTTTTTTAGGCATAATTTGACCAGTTTGTTTCTTAGCAAATCTGGCTTTCAGCCACAGGTACCTTTTGTAATGTTAATGTAAGAAACAAACTTGCTTTGTGTTTTTCTGCTCAGTAGAGTTAGTTGGAGAGATGGAAGTGTGCCTAGCTCAGTTCATAGAAAGTTCAACACTTCATTAATGAGTCAAATTTATTGAACACGAATAATGTGCCAAACAGTGCTAGCAACCTAGATAGTAGGGGTCAGTGGTGAATAAAATAGGCAAGGGTCTCTGTCTACTTATACTGTGGGAAGAATAGGTGAATAATTCAGAGATAGATAGATAGACACACACAGAGACAGATATAAGTAGATTACTGGTAGAAAGAAGCATTCCAAAATTGCCATAAGTTCGATACAGAACATTAAGATCGATTGCTGTGCTAGGAAGTTAATGGATGACTATTATAGATTGGTTTGTCATGGATGGCTTCTCTGAAGAGGTGTTATTTAAGCTGAAATCTTAGTGGGGACCAGCCATGTGAAAATTATGGAATAGTGTTCTAGGAAGAGAGAAGAGGGGGTACCAACACTCTAGGAAGGAATTTGTTTGGACTGTCAAGGAACCGAAAGAAGAAATGTGAGTAGACCATAGTACCTGATGAAGAGCTTAACATAATACAAATTCAGAAGCATAAAGCAAGAATAAGATTATTGAGTCTGTGAGTCAAAGTAAGGAGTTGGGGTTTTAGTCAGTGTACTGCTGGAAGACATTGGAGAATTTAAACATAGGAGTGAGATGATCCCATTTTTATTTAATAAAATGACCCTCTGGCTCCTGCCAGGAATTGGATGGTAGGAGGACCAGTGCTGGAAGCCTGGAGGCCAGTAAGGGAACTGGGGCAATGTATGGATAGCTGCTCATCATACCCATTCCCTGTTTCCTTGGTGTATAGTTGAATTACCTTTCCCATTCTCCCTTAAAGTAAGATGTGAATCATATGCCTGATTTCTCCTCAGTCTGAAATGTATAGAAATTATGAGCACCACCTCCATTTCTCAACATAAAGCCTTCTACATGTAACAATTTATGCTCATTTTCACTCCATTGGCTTAATGTGAGTGTGTCCAGTGATCCTGTAAGCCATGGATTGAAAATAGAGCAATGTATGTACGAAGCAACTAATGTCCTAAATCATTTACTAACCAGGCACTTACAACTTTGCCTTTTTATGAGTGAGAAATAAGCTTTGATTATGTTAAGCTACTGGGTTCAGAGTTTTATCTCTGATAGTAGTTAGCAGTACTTTAACTAAATTAAGGACTGATGAAGTAAAATAAGTGAATTAAGGTGGTCGCAATGAGAAGGTGATGCATAAATGACATAAATAAAATTGAAAAAATAAATATACCAAAAACTACATTTGTCATGACCATTTCCTAAAATCCTTCATGTAGTGTAAGGCCAGACTTCCCAAACTGGAATTTAAAATCATAGACAATGGGGCTTTAATGAGGTCTCAACCCTTCTTACCTGTAGCACATCCTTCTGTTCTTTCCTATCAACCATCTCCTTGCTTTTCTTCCTATTAAACTTTCAAACTTGCATGCTATCCTGCAGTAGGACAGATTAGACCAGATCCCTGAGTGCTTAAAAGCTGGGACCAAATTCAGTTGTACCCAGGAGCAAAACAGAGTATGTACTTGATCATAGTAACGTTTACTATTACAGAATCACCTCTCTGAGCTTTTGATGCCCTAGTGAGCCTATGTGATATTAGGTCTCAGATGTGATTGATGTTTCGCACCATATTTAGAACAAGATGTTAAAATGGGGTTTGATAATGTACAATCTTTTAAGAGACATGATGCTTTCACAAGCGTGGGTGTGTTGCCATGGAGTTCTAGCTAACCACTAATTTATTTTTTTAATTAGTTTCAGGCATACACACCAACATAGTGATCAGACATTTACATAACTCACAAAGTGATGCTAACTAAACAAGTCTACTACCCACCCAACACTGTGCAGAGTTATTGCACCATTATTGACCAATTTTTTAAAAATTATAGTTGACATTCATTATTAATTTATAGTTTCATGTGTACATTGTAGTGGTTAGACATTTATATAATTTAGGAAGTGATTCCCCCCAATAAGTCTACTACCCATCCGACACTGTACACAGTTTTTACAATACTATTTACTATATTCCCTATGCTGTACTTTATATCCCCATGACTGTCCTGTAACTATCAATTTGTACTTTTTTAATCCCTTTACTTTCTCACCCAGTCCCCCAAATCACGTCCCATCTAGTATCCAGCAGTTTGTTCTCTGTATCTATGGGTTTGTTTCTGTTTTGTTGGTTTGTTTACTTTGTTCTTTAGATTCCACATATAAGTGAAATCATATGTTGTCTTTCTCAGTCTGACTTATTTCACTCAGCATAATACCCTTTAGGTTCATCCATGTTGTTGGCAAGTGGTAAGATTTCTTCTTTTTATGGTAGGATAATATTTCATTGTATATATGTACCACATCTTCTTGATCCAATTGTCTGTTGAGCATTTTGGTTATTTCCGTATCTTGGATTTTATAAATAGCATTGCAGTGAACATAGGGTTGCATATAGTTTTTTGAATTAGTGTTTAGATTTCTTTGGATAAATTCCCAGGAGTGGAATTGCTAGGTCATAAGGTAGCTCTATATTTAATTTTTTGAGAAACCTCCATACTGTTTTTCATAGTGACTGCACCAATTTGCAGTCCCACCAACACTGTACCAGAGTTCCCTTTTCTCCACATTCTTGCCAATACTTGTTTGTTGATTTGTTAATGACAGCCATTCTGACAAGTGTGAGATTATATCTTATTGTGATTTTAATTTGCATTTCTCTGATGGTTAATGATGTTGAGCATTTTCTCAACAAATGTCTATTCACCATCTATATATTTTTTTTGGAGAAATTCAATTCCTCTGCCCATTTTTAAATTGGATTGTTTGTTTCTTTGGTGTTGAGCTGTATGAGCTTACTTTATATGAATTTTGGATATTAACCCCTTATCATATGTGTCATTGGTGAATATCTTTTTCCATTTAGTAGGATGTCTTTTCATTTTGCTAGTGGTTTCCTTTGGCGGGGTTTGATGTAGTCCCATTTGTCTACTTTTCTTTTACTAACCACTAATCAAAAGCATTTTCCTTGTCAGAAAACACCAAGTTATAGTAATGCTTCTTCGTGTCTTTTGATTTGTGGTCAAGACTTTGGTTCCTAAGAATAATTTATTTTCTTCTGAATGGAAGTGTTTTTTGTTTTCTTCCAGATACACTTCAGATCTGTCTCTTTCTTTGTTAAACTAGTGGTCATTCATGATTTGTCCTGACATTGAAAAGATTTAAAAAGAAAACTGTTTTGGAAATAAAATCAAAATTCCAAACAGAGCCCCATATTGTTTTATCATCTTTTCAAATCTAAATGTAAAGCATTTAACGAAGGCTGCCACTAATTTATATAGTGTGTGTGTGTGTGTGTGTGTGTGTACCCTTCATACCAAAACCGTGTTCTCATATTGATAAGGTAGACTCCTCAAATGATACTAGTTAAGGCAGTGTATTGTTTTATTCTTGAAAAGATTTGATGGTTAAAAATTCCATCAAAATTATTGAAATCATGACATATAGGTGAGTATTTGCTACTAGGTATAAGCCTTACCTGGCTATACTTATGTGGGCACTCAATAGATATTCTGTATTATTTACTTTACTAGTACATTTACTAATCCTTAGGAATGATTACACTAAAAGTTGACAGTTTAAGGATTTGAACAGGAAATGTTTCTCCCTTATTGCTTATCGACGCTGATCAATATGGTATTTGCTAAACATAATCTTAGACTTATATACAATGTGATATAGAAGGAAAAAGTATGGACTTTTGAGAAATATAAACTTGTTTTAAATATGCCTTTTTCACTATTCAACGGTATAGATGTGGACAAGTTAGTTAGAACTCAGTCTGAATGTCTCATTTTAAAATTAAAAATACTTTATTAGAGTTTTGTGAGGATTAAACAACTCTTATGATCTTCAGATTGATCTTAAATACTTTATTAAATGAACATAACTGCTATGATAATTTAAAACAGATAGATTTATTATGCTATAAGATGTGTATATAGATTGCATATTCATATATTGGGTTAATCATTTATAAATTACAAAAATAATTAAATTCTTGGTATAGGAATGGAAATAATGTCACCTTTTGGACTTGTGTGTATTTACAAATATACATGCACATATAACTAACACAAAACTTGAATATTAGGATATGAGATATGATTTGGTTGTAAGAGGACACAATATTAGGATCCTTGTGTGTGTTGTGTGCAGTAGAACTGGGAGCTGAAATTTGGTGAGAATTGATGATTTTGTGCTCACTGTTTTGTATTCTTGAGTTAAGGTTGCTGCAAGCTGGGTATAACAATAATAAGGACACTTATGAACCTAGTTAGTTCAAATGGGAAAGTCAGGCACATAATAAGTTTTTCTTAGGGAAAATGGTTGATAGCTACAGTCAAGGCAGGAGATTGGAGAAAAGGTTACCAATTTGACAAGTACATGAGTATCAAGTCAACAGTTAACAATACTCTATTATATACTTAAAATTGGCTGAGAGGCTAGATAAAATAAATTTTACACACACCTCACATACACACATACACAGTAACTACGTAGAGGTGATAGATAAGTTATTTGGCTTGATTGTGGTGATCTTTTTACAATGCATAGAGATATCAAAACCTCAAATTGCATACCTTAAACATACACAATTTTTACATGTCAAAGGTATCTCAATAAAGTTTTTTTGTTTTATTTTGTTTTTTAAAAAGGTGCACTGACTTCCCTTGATAGTGACCATCTCCTTTTGGAGCAGAGAAATAGCCAAGACCTAGCTAAGCCTGAGTAATGAAGGAAGATTTACGTAACAAGGAATGATTAGAGCAGAGAGCTCAAAAGCCAAAAGACATTGAGAACAAGTAAGGGGAAGAACGATGGAGAGGTTCAGGTTATGGTTAAAAATCTCTATGAGCTGAGTGAGCTGAGTCACCAGAGTTAACTGGATGGATCAACTCCCATTTCAAGATTAAACTAAATGGTACTAACATCCTGTCAGCAATAACAACATCATTGCATTGAGTGTGACTTTGTTGCAGATGACAGAAGGTCAGAGGTAGTGGGGGAATGATCTAAGTGTTTAATAATAAACACACAAAACTGTATTAATAATGTATTGATTTCTTTTCTTCAGAGGTTTATTTCTCTAAAAATTTTTAACCGAATTTAATATTCAACTAAAAAACTGGCTGTAGTATTAGAAGCTGAATTGACCATTTTCTGGTTCACTGCATTAAAACATGTTTTCCTCTTTTTGGTCCATACTCACTTGCTAAATCAGACTGAGTGTACAACAATCTAAGCCTCCGTTGAAAGAGGTACTTTAGAAAACAAACATTTTCACAACCTCATTTCCTTGGACATACTGACATTTGTCACATTGCACTGATTTCGTTAGTTCTCTTCTAACTGTAAAAGCATATGATAACTGGAAAGTACGTTGAGTATACTTAGTTATTTTCCCTTTCTTAATCATAACAGCCGTAGCAGCAACAGCATTTGCCTAGCATCTGGCTCTGTAATGGGGCAATTGCTTATTGGAGTTAGAGTCCTCTTGTTTGTATGGTTTAATATTCAGATAGCTTCCTTAGCATTACTTTACTATTATATTAGTATCATTTTGAAGTTGATTGACTGTTTGTTCCACAGGCTTAAGTAGTTTCTTAAAAACAAACAAACAAAAACAAAAATACATTTCTTCTTTAAAAGCCATATTCTTTTAAATACCACTAAGACAAAGCACTCATAGCATTTTTCAGTGTAATTTTTTTCATGGACCATTTTAAAACCAATTACAGTAGAAAACCAGCATCTGTGTCATAGAACTTGAGAGAGTATCACACCTTCAAACGAAAATGCTAAAGTGATGAAGACAAAAAACTGATGCTAAAATTAACAAATGAAAATGATTCATGTATTTTAGACTCCCTTAGAATATGTCTCTTTGAGACTTTATAGTTGCAGAGTCATTGGGTGGATGGGCATGATTGGAAAAACTATAAAATTGCATAAAAATCAAGAGACAGTTTATAGTTTCTAAATCAAACTTGATTCTCTCTACTATCTAAATGGACGTTCAACTATAATTCTTGGTTCTTTGTGTCCCCAGTTATTCTTTCTGTCCTAGAAAGAGACAGATTATCTTACATTCGAGAAAAAACTTACTTTTTTTCAATACTAAATGTATAATGACCACTTGCACTAGCCCTGTAAGTTTCTTGCTTTATTATTGTAATTTTGTTCAATTATTTAGGTACTTCATCAAAAAGAAGTTGTCATCTTAGCTGCACTTTATTATCTTCCTTCTGCTAATTTAATTGGACAGCAAGAAAATAAAATTCTTACTTTTGAATAAAGGCTGTGAATTGTCACATGTATTTATTTTTTTCCCCACTGACACCCTCCCTAAAATGGTAGAAGAATAAAATTTTCTAAACCCAAAAAATCAAAGAGAGAAAAAAAGAGGTCATTAGAGAATGGGATATTTTAATGAATTTTTGAAATATGTTAATAGGAAAAGTAGTGATAATTGTCAGAACAGAACAGTGAGCGAGTACACTAGTCCCCTTAAAGAAGAAATGAAGCAAAGTTTTCAAATTTTGAGAGAAAATGCTTCTCAGCCTAGAATATTCTGTCAAAATAACAATCAAATGTGATAAAAGAACAAATGTTTTAGCATTTGGAGACTTAAAGATTTATATCACATGCCCATTTTCTTGGAAACTACTGGAGAATTTTTTTAAAAAGCAAAATGGGCAAATTCAGAAAAGAGGAAGTTATAGAATCCAGAAATAGGTTAATACCTCAAGATAGTACAGTCAAGAGAGTCCCAGGATGGCAGTTGTGTTTCAGATCTGGAGCACAACCCATTCACATTTGAGCCGAAAGATAAAAAGTTGTAAGACAGAGGTCTCCAGAATTAAAGGGGATTAATATGTGGCAGATGTAAAGGGGGTTTAGAAGAAAAAAATACATAGAATAGACAGAGAAAATAATGGTAATTTAAAAAATGAGATAATTAATAACCAGAAAAAATTTTAAAATCAACACATAGAAATGTAATCTTTATACACTATTTGGCTATGTAATGATTTTGTACATGATCATAAAAATGTAAAAATTGATTACTGATTAAGTTAAGAGTAGTGTAGAACACTATTAATTTAAAGGAGGGTAAAATGGTTAGACATGTAAAACATGTAAATCCTTATCTACCATAATAGGAAACCAATAGGTAATATCCAATATCAATACATCAAGAAATAACAGAATAAGTATCACATTTTAAAATATGGAGAAAAATCTCGGAGAAACAGCCAAAATATTTTAAAGTAGGTATCTCAGGTGAACAGAGCAGAGTGGGACTGGGTGGTTAAAGAACTGCTGATTTTTATAAAAGAATTTTAGATATATGTGTGTATATAAGATTTAAATTATGCATTATAGAATTATATGTTCATAAATTAAATATATTTATTTTTGTGCATGATAAAGGTGCTTTAAAATAAAGGCAAAGGATAAGAAAGAAAAAAGAAGAAACTTCATATGTTAAATCTTATAAAAATCTTCTTAAAATAGGTAGATGTTATACATTTGAAGCCCTATAAGCTATAGAGTCGTAAACCAGATTGATATTCTTTCAAACTTATTCAATATGGAAAGAAGAAGAAAGCAGGATTTTTAAGTCAGGTCCATGAATGTGTAGTCTAGGAAGATTACTCTACCTAGCAACCAAAACTCACTCTGTTTTGATTGGTCATTGGCTCCTCAGGGAACCAATGCTAAAGAAGGCTAATAGTGGGACTTTGATCTTTGATATCCAGCTGTTGCTCTCTAACTCTGGGAACATAAAAAATACATGTAATTGCTATACTGTGTAATTATTCTGGAAGCTGAAAAACAGACATAGCTCTGAAGCCCAAAGGGACATATAACTTAAATAAATAAGAAAGCAAAGAGAGAATAACCTTTTTACCTTATTACCTGTTAGAGACCGCTCTGGTTTAATGGTGTTGGCATGCCTTGTGAGTTTCTATATATTAACTATGATCCAGGTTGTGCTTGCTGAGAATTACTGAATGGTATTTTTTTTCCTACTACAAACTTGTTGAAAATCTGCTCAACCTCTGCCTATTTATAGTGAATATTCATTTCCTATAACAATAATAATATATATAATAAATATGGACAATAAAAACTAAGCTAAAAAATGAAAATTGATTTTTTTTTTAGAAATCCTGCATATGGAATCTATTTTCATTATACCTTGGTTGTTGTTTAATAGAAAATAATTTTTAGAGAGTTGCTAAGAAACCATAACAAGTATCTATTTGCCAATATAAGGGGTCTGAGTTTTGAGAAAAAACAAAACAAAACAAAACAAAACTGAACCTTGGAATTTTAACTTTAAGCTTTTCATCATTAATGAGCTTGTTCTTACCACTCTGCACAAATCTGATTAAACTGTGTTTGGCCTATTTTAATAAATTAAACATAAAAAAATAACTTTAAGCCTTCTTGAGTTGGTCATTTGTACCAGGTTTTTCCTCCAAAAAAGAAAAAAAAATTGTAATTATTGCCAAGCTAATACTATAGAGAAGAGGCTTGAACTAACCAGGGTGAGGAATCTCTCTGGAATGTCAAGTAAATACTGACTTCTGAGTTTGCTCTCACATTGGGACCAGCATGAATTACTGGTTTGTTTCATTTTGGTTTTTAGCGTTAACATATATCTGTATGATCTTAAAATATTGTCCATAATACATAAACAAATTCTCTAATTACCATATACCAAAGATCAAAACTGCATAACTGCCAAATAAAGTTATTCATAAATCCCTGTAATAGAAATACCAATTTTGCTGATAACTTCTTCTTTGAAGACTTTATTCTACTGCTAAAGTGTGTGTCTATCCTAGGCAACCAAAACACAGAATTGAAGCCTTTGCTTCCTTGTTTATGGTTAAAGATCTGGAAAAACAATGTCAAAACATGATATCCTACATCATGTGCCCTGGCAAATTGTTGAGTATTTTGGCATAACCATTAGAAAAACTGAAATTCCAAACCTTTACTCAAATGTTTAAGCCTATTAAATCACATCCTTAACCATGCTAATTTCATATCCTCCCCCTTGTCCTGATGTGAGTTGGAATCTTTGTAGGGATGAAGAAAAGGTTAATAATGCAAGACTTTACCAAGAAATTGTCCTGTTTAACTACTATTTTAAATATGTTATATAAAGAAATTTTGATCTTCCAGATAGCCATCATATCCTCTTAGCTGGAGGATATGGTAAATATGTTACAGAGAGCATGAACTTTACATCTGTCTAGTGCTGTGCATTGCTTGACATTGAGTAGACTGTAACTAAGGGTGGTACTTTCCCAGCACTCACTGTAACTAACTGGTCATGGCAGGGACCCCTGGCGAATTGTATAAAAACCTTTATTGATTTTGTGAATCATTCCAGCTGTCCAGCTTTCTAATAGTGTTTCACATCACATTGCTTTCTCACAAGGCAGTTTGATTCCAGCTGAATCACCTTCTAAAACTCTGTAGCTGTGCATCTCAATGAAGATAGATCTGCATTACTACCTCAGTTGAGTTGGAGAAATTTGCAAAAAATTATACTGAATATGAGGTGTCATTATAGAATCCAACAGTGCCCTAGCAAGAAAATTTAGACCTCTGAGGATTCCCTGAAGAGAAGTCATGGGGAAAAATTGGTCTAGGGTACTTTTCTTATTATTTGGCATGTCATGCCCTGTTTAAAAGCAAAAATCTATCTTGCTCAATTGCTTTCTTTATGGCCTGATTTAGGAGCAGGTAAGGACTTACAAGAGAAGCAAAAATATGTGGAGAATTCTGACTGTGCCTACACAGTGACATTATGATGGGTTCCAGCAATAGGCTCAATACTTGATCTATAGTTTCAATAACCAAAACTTCAAATGGGTGAGCCCAGCACTACTGCTGCATGGAATCTGCTAGTTAGGTGCTTTCCTCTAAATGAGTTGATATCTGGAGTATTTTTTCTAGGCCAGTATTTATTGATTTTTTTTTTTACCCTACATTCTAGAAACTGATGAGAGCTGTGTCTTTATTAGCTTTTCTGAAAGAAAGAAAACAAAAAACAAGGTAAAAATGAAACAGGAAAAGGAAGAGAAAGGAACTAAGGAAATATTTTGTGTGGTCATTATTTTTGTATCTATTATCTTCCTTCTCCCCTAGAATTAGAGGCGTTATTTATACATGCTGAGGTTTTGGGATAAATTGTATGAAAATTTTTAGTACTATTATTAAAATATACTTTCCAGGAGATAAAATCATGACTCATGTGAATACAAATTGAACATGTACCAAGTTTTTGTTTATAATAAATCATTAATAATGAGGTAATGAGAAGTTATGACTGGTTTAAAAAGCATTTAAGAAACTAGGTGTACATAGACAAAGTTCTGATAAGATGCTCGGTTAGATACACTACTGGTTCATACCTAACAAGGTCTTAAACTTGTGAGGTTGTCTGTTCCACAAGACAAAAATTATTTTTACATTGACCAGACAAAAATCTACAAGTAGAAGGAACAAATAGTTTTATTATATCTGGGTCCTTTAGTCAATACCAAACAGTGAGGTGAACCAAAAACATTCCTCCAGATAACTCTTGGTTATCTTTGTCCCAATATGACAGAGAGGACTTGCCCTCCCTGCACCTGTTTCACTTATTTCCAAATCTCAGAAAAAATTTTCGGTACTTTCTGGTTACTGTGTATTATGGTTATGGGCTTGTTTGCCCTTGGATCTATTCCTTGTCCTATGCCTGCTCTGCTCTGTATCATCATAGCTGAATTTTCCCAGGCTTCTGTGTTACGTGGCATCTGGGTGGATATGGCTAATGGCAGATACTGTCAGGAGATTGCAGGGCAGATGAAAAGAAGAGAAAAGCCAAGGTATTTCTTTCTCCCTCTCTGTCTGTAGAAAGATTCTTATACAATAGCTGTGTCTCTTCAGAGGTTCCAGATTCCCCTAGACAAATCCACTGGAGCACCTCTCTTCTGCAGGAACCCCAAAGCTCCTGGGGTCTGGAGACTTGCTTCTTTCCTTTGACTTTCCAAAAGTTTCCTGCAGTTTTTTATTTAGGGGAATTCCCACTATTCTTCTGGTTGTCTTACCATCATCTCAATAATCAATTCCAATAATTAAATCCTCAGTTTTAAAGGTTCAGTTATTTTGTTTCTCTGGTTAAACCTTGACTAATTCATTTGGTAGAGTTTTATTTTTTTATTCCAATTGTTCAACTATACTAAATTTGTGACTCAAGAGTTTGTACTAGTGATGATGCATTCTAAAACTTGCTTCTGTGAATGTCAATATAACATTCTTTAGCTCTCATGAAAAAAAATTGTTTCCAACAAACCCAAGAAATCATGTGTAAAAAAAGCTAAATTTCTACAGAGAAAGAGAAAATTCTGTAAAATCAAACATAACCTTTTTGTCATTTAATTTTAATGGTGTCTTAAAACCAAGATATTCATATACGTATGGAGAGGGCGAAAAGGAGAGAGGGGGGAGAGAGGGTGGGAGGGAAGGGGGGAGGAAGTGAGAGAGAGGGAGGGAATATGACTTTTTGAATTTTTAAAAATTCAAATTAGAAGGGTAAAATTATTTTTAATATTTTATATACAACAACCTTCTCAATAAAACCATCTTCTCAATCAAGTCTTTTGAATTAAAGTTGGTTGATGATTATGGAACAAATTGCATCCCCACAGGAGTATTATTACCCTTTCAACAGACTCTTTAATTGAATCTAAGTGTCCTGTGTCTGACTGTGAAGTGTATCAGGGAGACTTACCTACTTCTCTGTTCTCCGATAAGATGTTGGGTTTTCCTATGTCATGTGATCTATTATAATTGGAAAAATTCCATGTTGACTTTAAATGATTTTTTTTTTGTATACATATTTAATATGATTTTCTACTTTAATATGATTTTCCTTCCCTGCTAGTGTATTTTTGAAGCCTGTTTTCCATGGTACTGCATTAATTAAAAGTCCCAAGCCCACTTTTAAAAATTCCTTTGTTATTTTTGGTGAAACTAGTTCTGTGGTTGCTTTACTCATTTGATATAATAATAAATTTTTCTGGTTTTCAGACCCTAACTGCTTCAGGAGCACCCCAGTTTCATAGTTCTCTTTGCCCACCCAGCCCCTTGTCTGCTCACTTTCATTCTTTCTAAACCACATTCTAATTTGACTTTTGTAGCACAACTGAACATACTTTCCCACTTCTCTGAATTTACCAAAAAATACTTAAATAAATTTAGTCATAGTAGGTCACTCTACTCTCATATTATTTCCTCATTATCTCCCTTTCTCATTTTTGCATAATATATATTTCCTTTTGTTTGTCTACCTCAAATTTGAAACATATGTCCCTGTTTTAAGTTAGTTTAGTTCATGAGCATGGAATATGCGATCAACAGGTATGTATTTAATTATCATGAGTCATTTTCTTTCCTTGGCTTCACTATGTGTCTAAAAGAGCCAAGAACAACTAAAATTCAGCATAATCATCAATTTCTGATTAGCGTACCCTTTCAAAGTTTTTCTTTGCTTTCATTTCAAAATGAATTTTGACATCTTGTTATTATTCAGCCATTTAAATTTGTCATGGTTAGTAATTCCAGAACTACCAAGTAAAGGACCTGACTTCTAAGTTAAATCACTTGTCTTGTGAGTAATATATTGAACATTGTACTTTAATAGAAGATTGTGTCGTTACATTATTTTTATTATTATCAGAAAAACAGCAGTTTCCCAGAAGTAAATAATTTCAGTGGTTTATTTCTGTTTAGTTCTTGCTTTTTTAGCATACTTCCAAATAATACGATTTTACTCTTTCTTGATTTATTAATTTCAGCTTTATCAGTTGACATCCATACTGGTAACAGAGGAAATAGCTCTTGTACCTTAACTTCACCAACTTCTTTATTCTCATCTTCTCAAAAGAGTTATATTGTAACATATTTTGTTTTTTAGTCACCAGTGTTTATAGCAGCGTGATTTGTAAATATTATTCACTTGTCAATTAGTGTCAAATGATTTTTCTATCTTGTGTAACTCTTTTCTTCCTCCATGATATAATTACTATTTTTCATATATGTTATATAATTTTATAAATGCTCAACTAATGTGTCCAAACAAAATTCCAAACAAACTTAGCAGTTCCATTTTCCCCCTAGAGACTTCCCTCCTCCTTCCTTTCCTCTGCATTGCTACTTCAGTATGGACTAGTTAACTCCTAGGGTGGGTGCACATCTCTAATTCAGAGACTTCCCTTCTTCACTTACCTGTATTAGATATTTATGTCATGTTATTGTTTTGATCAAATACATCTCTCAGTGGCTTCCTGAAAAAGACTACATGAAAAATCAAAATTTTGGAGTCTTTGAATATCTCCAAATGCCTTTATTCTTTCTTCAAACTTGATTCATAATTTGGCTGAGTATAGAATTCTAGGTTGACCTCAGAACCAGCTACAAAATATACAGACCCCAGAGCAAAATGAGTATGTGAGGCTTCTTATTAAAAACTTGTGAAGAATTTAAGATAGTTACAGGAGAACGCTAAACCATGAATGGGGTTCTTCTAAGCACAAGGTCCTATTTGACTACCCAGTTACACACCCATGAAACAAACCTTAGTGGGCCCTTTCAAAATGGTGATTTTTTTTTCGTTCTGGGAAATGGACTTTTTCTTTGATAATTTCCTCTATTCCCGATATCTAGAAATTTAGGTAGCAGAATATTAGATCTTCTGAACTGGACGTGTAATTTTCTGGTATTTATTATTCTGTTATTCAGCTTGCTGTGTTTTTGTCCACTTTATGAGATAATAGATTTTCTTCTACCCCTTGTTAACATTTTTATGTAAATCATTAGTGTTAATTTCCAACAGCTCTTTCATCACCATTACATTTAAAAATATTGCAATATGTTATTATTTTCATGGATCATTCTCTTTTTCTTCACTCAGATTTAAAAAAAATTTTTTGTCTGTATTATTTTAGAATCCTCCAAGTTTCTTCATTCTGTTTGTCTATGTATTTCATATTGGAGCTTTTCCTTCAATGCTTGCTCATGTGTATCATTGACAGGCCATTAATATTAAGGAGTGTGGCTTGAAAAACTGATTAGAATCTCTCTATGCCTAGGTCCTGCTTGTCACCTGCTGGGCTTCTCCCATGGGTGAGCAAGCTGTGAACTGTTTGTTTTCAAAATGTCATTTCTCTGGAGTTTTTCATCCCTCCAGGCAGTAAAGCCCCCAGTTTTCATTCTGTAAATAGGTAGGATAAAGGAACCTGAGGTATTGTTTCTTAACATAATAACTTCTATTTAATCCTCCCCTTTTTCAGTCTGTCAGTCCTGCCTCATTTCTAGGTTTGCTATAGGGACAGGTAAGTGCAGTTTCCTACTGCTTGGAATGCAGAAAGGAATATGAAAGCTCTAAAAAGATTTTCATCCTACTGTTTTGAGCCTGAAATCAGATACCTGCATTATAAGATCTTTGGTGTCCCTACCTCCTGAGCTGTTCTGAGGTTCTGTGGGGATTAATTTTCTTGCTCTCTCTGTAATCACCCTTTGAAAAACACTTTGGTTATCTACTAAGTCAGTTACCATATCTCACTATATGATTTTGCCAAAACTGTGTTGTGAACTTTTCTCTGCTATTATCCTCCTTCCTGTTCTTTCTCCTTGTAATTATTTTAGCTTTCTTTTTTGGTATGTGGGTAGCTCCCTGACTGGGAATCGAACCCAGGCCGCAGTGCCGACAGCGCCAACGCCGAAGCCTTAGCCACTACACCGTCAGGGAACTCCCTATTTTAGCTTTCAATCCCTTTATGTTATGTTAATGATGTATTAGGAGTGAACAGTAATAAAAACATTTTAAAATCCATCAGACTTATATGCAAGTCACAAATCTCCTTTTGTCTATTTCTTTTTTAAAAATTTGAAAAATGTGCTATGTATTCTCTGACGTAGGTATCATAAGCTATTCCCTATAAAAACCCTTTCAAGAGTCAGGTCTTGCAGTGTGAAAGTGGCAGTTCGGTCTCATGGCTCTCCTGCATTTCCCATGAAGCAGCTGATTCTCAGCATTTGGGCAGTTTCCATGAACCAGAGCTCACTCTAATGCTGATCATTACAGACAACTGAAAGTAGATCTCCAGTCAATGTATGGCATGCCTCCTTGAATACCAGGAAAAAGGTGAATGTAAGTATAGTGAGCCTCCTCTGACTTTAAAGCCCTGTCTCTAGTCTTTTCAACACCCTCATAGGACTGCAGTAAAAGTCTCTGATGAGGGGATGGCATTGTAGGAGGTGCAATGGAAGGTTGGCATAGATGATGACATAGTCAAAATGGGTAATTTGAGGAGCATTTAATAAAGGGAATATTTACATTTGTGGGACAACTGTAGGGGACCTCCGGGATAATAAAATGCTTCTGGGCTAGTACCATGGGTCTCCAGGGATGTGCTATTCCTGATGAGATAAGTTGGGAACTGAGTGACACAGAGCGAGATGGAGAGGGCTGCCTGATAAGTGACCTTCTGTGGAAGGTGACCCTCCAGGGAAAAGAGAAGAATAGTATGATGACTTCACTCTTCTCCCTCCCTCTTGTCTCCTGCTTATGCTCCCGCTGTGTGAAACCCAGCTGGATGCCTGCCATAGCATCTACATTCACCCTTTCAGGGCGAGGAGCAGCATAGAGACCAGCAGAGTGTCTGGAGAGACAAGTGAAAGACATTTAGCACAAAGTGGCTCCCTGAACTTAGTGCTAAATACATGTTTTCTAAGGTCTAATAGAATGTCATAAAGTGTTAAACTGTTCTTCAATGGGTCTGCTATGTGTATGCCTTACTCTTAACCTTTTTCCTTTAGTTAAATAAATGCTTCACTAGTAGGTGAAGTTCACTGCATTTTTTATAAGAACAAATAGATTTAAATTTATATTTAAAATATATAAAAATAAGTACATATTTCATAAATATAAATATATATGTAAATCTGTTACATATTTTGTATATTTAAATATGTGTATTTAAATGTATATTTAATATACATACTTACTCAAATATAAGAAGGCTGTCTGAAAAAAAATCCAGCCATAAATGGCTTCATTTTTCTTACTGAATGGCTGGATACTTTCTAGATAGCTCTCATTATAACCTTTTAAAGAAAAGTTTTGAGTCAACCCAGCCTATAGTATTTCAGAGGGGTAATAGTAACCAGGGTCAAATGCTTGTTTCCCTCTTTAGAGTTAAAATCGTCTTACTATTTTTTTGTCTCGAAGGAGAAAAACATTGATCTTGAAAACATTTCTAACTATTTGAATATATGTGTCTTTGTACTTAAAAGGAGTTCTTTAACATGCTGGGAATTATGCAATGCCCGTTTCTATAACAAAAAGTTTATTCTTGAAGTAAAGTGATAGTTTACCTAACGTGATTTTGGGACAAGTGGGAGAATGATTATATATTCTTTTATGCTTAAAAAATACTTTTCCATTATATAGTATTCTTTATCTCAGTGCTCCTTTAAATGTAGACTGTAAACCTATATCAAAGGCTAATAATATTTGCCATACAATTGTTTTCATTTTTTAATGATACCATTATTTTGGGAATTATTTATCCCATAAAACAAAGGTATTAAGGAGCTTTACAATGATAACATTTGCCTATGTGAAAGAAAAATGTCTTTAAAAGACTTGTAATCTATAAGCTTTGCTTCTTAGACTAAGGTTAGAATTTAATTTCCTAAGTATTGACCTGCAGAGTAGATAAGACAATTTCATTATTTAACGGCCTCATTTGTTTTTAAATCATGTTAGGATCAAAAGCAAGCAGAACTTATTAAAATTAGCATAAACTCTAGTTCTGACAGTCCCTATTTGTGTGTTTTCGCAATCCTATGAATGGCCATATTTTACTGTTAATCTTAATAATCTGCTATAGATAGTATTTTAGCTTTACCTCTTCTACTTCTTATTAAAGCATTCTGACAACCATACCTTCTCACTTTTGTATTTCAGGTCATAAATGTGGACATTGATAAGAATATAATGATTATCAATTCTCTTTTAAATTTGACATATTAATTAATTTATTATTCATGGTTTATAGCATTGGGTATATCCTGGGCATTTTCTATCCTAGAATTAATACAGGCATGCCTAGATACATAAGATTTTTTAGTATGAGAATCTTCTTAATTTTGTAGGTGATCTTTTTGCAAGATCGGGTCATATAGCAATGTCTTAGAAGGTAACTTAGAGTCTTTGCAGTACTTGATTATGAAAAGTACATCATTTTGTATGGAGTGTTTTTTTCATTTGGAAAGTGGCAGTTCTATATTTGGATAAAAAAATACTCAATCATTTTCTACAGCTCAGTACTCTTTGTTCAAAGGTAGGAATTATTTCTCTTCTACAACTGCTTGATTGAATTGCAGAACCAATCAATTCTCTTCAAAGATGGTGTTTTTATTTTCATTTCTGTCTTCTTTTTAGTGTTCTGATTGTCCGAAAGTAAGAAGTCCCTTTAAAAAGCTAAGATCAAACATTGTTCTTTTCATAATATTCAGGCTGATTTTTAAAATCTTATGAATTATCAAAGATTAGTGTTATTCTCTTTGGAAAAAGATCATTAAATGTTTAATGTTGTTTTGGATTTTTTTCATATCTTTAATACTATGTATTAGAATTTTAAGTATTTTAATAAAATTGATGAAAAATGAAGATATGTAATAAGCATCTATTTAACACATGTCCTTTTTTATCTCAAATTAATGATTACATATTTCAGTTTATAGTTTATAATTTGATAAATGTGGATATGTGTATATAGCTATGCAACCATCAAGAAAATTAACATTTCCGTTATTCTCAAAATTTTCCTTAGACTTCTTTGTAATCCTTCTCTTTCTCTCCTCTGTGATTCCCATTCCCCATTCCCTGGCAACCACTGATCTACTTGCTGTCACTTTAAGGATACTTTGCATTTTCTAAAATTTTACATAAATGGAATCATACCATATACACATCTTACTTCACTCAACATAATTAGTTAAGATTCACTCATGTCATGTGTGTATCAATAGTTTATTGCTCTCATTGCTGAGTAGAACTTCTGTGGATGAATATGACCTAGTTTGTTTTTCCCTTTACCTGTTGATGAACATTTGGTTATTTGCAATTTGGGGCTATTACAAATAAAGCTGCTTTGAACATTCATGTACAAGTCTTTGTAAGGACAAATACTTCTTTTTCTCCCCACCAAAGAATAGAGTGGTTGAATCATATGGTAGATAAATGTTTAGCTTCTTAAAAAACTGTTTTTCAAAGTGATTGTTCCTATTTATATTTCCAACAACAGTATTCCAATTGCTTTTTACCTTTGCCGATATTTGATGTGATCGGTTATCTTAATATTAGCCATTGTAATAGGTGTTTGTATCACATTATTACTTTAATTTAATTTTTTCTAATTAAAAATTTGGAGCATCTTTTTTTTTATTTTTATTTTTTTATTTTATTTTATTTTTATTGGGGTGACATCTGTTAGCAAGGATTACATAGGTTTCAGGCATACAATTCTACAGTGCATTGTCAACTCGATGTATAATCAATTCACCACCTAATGTGACTTCTCTTTCCATCACCTTTTATTTAGCTTCCCCGCCTCCTCTCCCACCCCTCCCCTTTCTCCCCTCCCTAACCCACTCATCCCCAAATGGAGCATCTTTTCATGTTTTCTATGAATATATCTTTTTTAGTGATTCTGTTTAAGTTTTTGCAATTTTTTTATTGGGTTGTCTTATTATTGAGTTTTGCAAGTTCTTTATGTGTTTTGGGTACAAATCCGTTATCAGTATATGATTTGCAAGTATTTTCTCTTGGTCTGTGGTTTCTCTTTTTATTCTTGAAACATTTTTTTTTTATAACCTAAATATATACATTTCCTTCCAGTCTTTTTGGGTTGACACAGTTAGCATAGGGTATGTGTGTGTGTGTGTGTGTGTGTGTGTGTGTGTGTATGAATGTTTGGGTTGCCATGGTTTTACAGAGTTATCACTATATCTAAGTAGATTTTCTAATTGGGTGGTAAAACTTTTTTTGGAGCATTTTTTCAGAGCTATTTCTTGTGTCAGATTATAGGTTTATACTCCTAATAGAGATAACAATTCATAGTATTTTTGTTTTTAAGCTACATCAAGATGTCTCTACAATTAGGTGGTGAACTTATTATACATCAAGGTGACAATGCACTGTAGAATTGTATGCCTGAAACCTATGTAATCCTTGCTAACAGATGTCACCCCAA
>PVJL010016733.1:0-20131 GCA_004026885.1 Lyroderma lyra | reverse complement strand
GAGGCAAAGGAGCAGCTCTGGTTTGTACATGAGCCCGAGCCTGCACCTCTCCGTCAGGCGACACCTCGAAGTGCTTAGCAAGTTCCTTGTGCAACATCTGTTAATCCTGTGATGTCAGGGCCCCAACTCACTGAGCCTGGGAAACGGCCGCCGTGTTTTACTGACTTCCCCACAGCTGGCAGCTTCCCTCGGACTCGCCGTGTTAATCAGAAACACACCGTCCATATTGTCAACACTTTGTTTAACCACTTCTATAAATTCAGCATTAGTGTTGGAGCCGTCCCGACTTGATGGATGGAATCGGCGGCCGCCCCAGACAGCCCAACCCCATAAAACAAAGTCCAGGGCAAGAGGCTCTAAAGCAGGAGACACTTGACATTCACCGGGACACGTGACATGGTGATGACTCACCTCTGGGCTGGACGGAGTGGCAGGTCCCGGGAAGAAATGGCTCCAGGAGAGAGGAGAGGTGAGAACCGGAGGGCCGCGGGCGGGTCCTGGCACAGAGCTCACTGGGGACGTCTCTGCCCCGCAGGCTGGCGGGCGTGTGTCTGCCTCCGGGGACCAGAGGGAATGGAGGCGGCTCGGGGAGGACGGAGTCCCTGTGATGGAATGACTGGCCCACACCGGCCCCCTAAAGCTCTTTCTTGAGAAGCATGCAGCTTTGATTGACCGGTGACGGCCAGTGATGGCGGGTGTCAGGCCCTTTTCCTCAGAGTGTGACCTTCGCCACGGCCCTGAGGAGATGGCAGCGAAGAGGCGTCTGCACCCGTCCTTCGGTCTGTCTGCTATCCCTCTGGTTCATGGGTTGCTCACAGGCCTGGGGGCTGGCAGACCATGTCTGAGCTCTGGCCCCACCCCCGGGCCTGGCCCCACGCTGCTGTGAGCATCGTTTGCTGAGCACCTACTATGTGTCAGGGCAGGCAGCAGGGAAATCACCGTGGACCAGATGATATGGCTCTGCTCCTCCTGGCCTCATAGTAGGTGAGAGAGGTGGACGCTGGATGAGTGATTCACGCAGAATGCTAGAAAAATGTACAACAAAGGCCCCTGACTCAGTTTGGGGGGTCAAAGGCTCCTCCAGGAGGTGGTATCTGAGAACCAGAGGACGGACAGAGGTCAGGGAAGAGGAAAGAGAAGGGTTTGGGGCCGAAGGAGAGGCCCGAGGCTGCAGGACTGTGGGACATCGAGGGTCTGAGGCTTCGACTTGGCTCTAAGCAAAGGTTGGAAGGTGGGGGCTGGGGAAGTGGGCGGGACAGGCCGGGGCTATGCACACATGAAAGCTCGAGGGTCTTGATTGCAGTGGGGAAACTGAGGCCCACAGTGGGCCAGTGGTGTCTAGGCAGCTCCCCAGCGCCTTAGCCCAGCCTGGCACAGCTAACCAAGATGGCAGTCTGCACGCTCCTGTCCCACCCTCCTGGTTCCAGAGGGGAGAGCCCGGCTGGACGGGGCGTGTTCCCCAAGGAGGCGGCCACAGAGACCTCCACCAGCTCCTCTCCTCCTTCGTTGGACCCTGGCACGGGTGCAAGGACCTCAAGCCCCGGCTGACGGAGAGGCTGCCCGGGGGCCGCGGGCCTCCCCGCGCCGGCTCCCAGGCCAGCAGCTCTCCAGTCCACATCCTGCCGGCTCCGGCCAACTCTTTCCAAGCGCCTGTTTTTCCAGAAACACAAGTTGAGCAAAACAGTCTCCCTCCCTGAACTTGAGTCTGAAATAATAACCCCAAGAAACACGCTTTCCTGGAGAAGCTGCACGGCCTCCCGCTGCCTCTGGCCACGTCAAAGCCCGCTTTGTTAAAACAATAATCTTCAGGAACGCCAGGCCGCCAGCGCCTTGCATGAGCGTGTCACGCATCTGCCCCTGACCCCGAAAATGCGGCCCTGAGCTAATGTGGCCCCGTGTCCAGTGAAATCACCCGGTTCCATTCTTTTCCTTTTTTTCTTGCTTTTTTTAAGGTGCAGGTGGCTTCCTGAATCCTGAAGGCCTGAGGAAACAGCCAGGTGATGTTTCCCCAGAGGCAGGCTGCTCCAAACCGAGCTGAAGCTGAGCTGGGGGAGGAGGCGACGGACCGGGCCAGGGGCCCTGGGAATTGTGACGCCCCATGATTCGGTGTCCACTGAGACACCAGTGTTCTGCAGGGCGACAGGGAAACACCGAGTCCACCTGATTAGCTCAGACCAGAGTCTCCCCAGCGCCTGCCTGGTAGAGCCGTGAGGGCCCCATCCCCCCAGGACAACGAGGCCACCCTGGGCGATTTCCCTGGACGTTTGCAGGAGGAAATGCACATGTCTCCACTGGTGGCTGGACCCTTGGGTCTGGGCTTGGGTATCTGGCTCCGGGGCTCAGCAGCTGTGCGAAGTGGGCAAGCGGGCTGGCCTCTGGAAGCCTCAGTTTGCTGTAAGATGGCAAAGCTAAAAGGATCTCGTTCGTTCGAGGCGTGTCGGGACGACTCTGTAGGGCGGAGCGTGTAAAATGCTTAGCACAAAGCCGCATGCCGCGGGGGGCGGGCCCAGGGTGACGGAGGCTGAGGAGGCCACCTGCGGCCCGTCCTGGGCAGCACCTCCGGCCTTCCTCCGAGTCGTCCTGGGCGGAGCGGAGGCTGTGCAGATCGCAGACAGGCTCAGTTGGCCGCCCCGTCAGACCTGCACAATGGCTGGCCTCCCCCCAGAGCGGTGCTTTCTCGTCCCTCTGCAAGAGCCCCCTGCCCGTTGTGAATGCCCCCAGCCCCGGGAGGGGCAGACGATTTATGGAGTGTCAATCAGTGATGCTAGACACTTTATATCACCCAAGCTCCAGAACAACCCAGGAAAGCACCTACGACCTGTATCCCCATTTTAGAGATGAGGAAACTGAGTCATAGAGAGTTCACATCACTGGACCAAAACCTCGCAGCTGTGAAAGTTGGAGGCTGGTGACCTGGTTGCAGAGGACTGGCCTAACCCGTGACATCCGCCGCCCCCCAGCGTGACCCAAAACGGCTTGTCTTCCGCAGCCACTGTTGGGAAAGGGGGTGCTTCTTGCCCAGCATGCACCCCAAACTCAGTGCTAGGTCTTCACCCGGCTCTGATCATTCTTTGCTGTGTGGCCTTGAGCAAGTTGCTTTGTCTCTCTGAGCCTCACTCACCTTGAAATTGGGGATAAAATGGTATCATCCTTGGGTGGGTGGGGGGACACATGAGATGGTCCACGCAAAGTACTAGGTGCTCGGGGGTGTTGTACATGGGGGTCTAATGTCATCCTCTTCTTTCCTGGTGGACGATCCCCTCCTGGTCCAGCTGCTGCAAATGAGGGCTTTTTGCCCTTGCCCGGGGCATCCCGTCCTCCCCTGAGCTCAGACGCTGGATCCGGGCTGCGTGCGGGTCCCTCACAGGCCCGGCCTCTGCGGCCATCCAGCCCGCCTTACGGGCCGGCGTTCTGCCCCTGCCGGGAGCGCCCGGCTCAGCGGGCTCTGCACACGGGTGGGGGGCACGGGCCGCACCCTCCGCTCTCCAGGGCACCAGCTCCTGGAACCCAGACAGCTGCCCCATGTCCTGCTCAGAGCAGAGGGAGAGCGGGGTGCTTTGAACAGCCAGGCACCTCGCCGGCAGCTTTGGAGAGCAGCACCGGGGCACTGGGCTGGTGCTCCACGGAGGGGCAGGGCGTGGGGGTCGGATCACGTGCCTGGTTTTCAGCCTGGATTACTGTTACTGCTGCTGTCATTGTTATTGTTGTAGAAGAAGGATGTGTTTGCATTTAAATTAAATGACATCTTCCAGGAGGGGTGTGTGTGTGGGGGTGGGATGCTGCCCAGATGTGGTGTCACGGCCGCTGGCTGCCTGTCATTCACTATTCCCATGCCCCCTGGTCCTACAGCGGGCCAACGCCTTTGTCCAGGGCTCTCTCTGGTCGACAGGGCGCACTGGGCCTGCGCAGGGGGCCAGGCCAGGGAGGATGGAGAGCTCATTTCCCTGGGAGTGGCCTTCAGTCAGTGACTGGCAGGATCTGGAAGGTAAACGCCCCAGCACCTTTGCCCGGGGTGCGACAGTCCTGAGGGGCGTCCTACACAGGGTCCCAGTGGGACTGAGTTCCAGTGTCCCGCAATAGCCACCTGCTCTTTAGCACATCCTGCAGTAGTGTCTTCCCTTCCCTGTCTCCCTGCCAACTCCCCTGTGAGAGCTTCTGGACTCCACCTCTCCAAGGCAGCCACCTGCACTGGAGTCCCTGTCCCTGCTCTGAAGGAGCCCAAACTAAGAAGGCCCTGTGCTAAGTGACTTCCATGGACTGAGTCACATAAAGATTACAACAGTCCTAGGGGAAGGTACTGTTATCGCTCCCGTTTTTCAGATAAGGAGACACTGGCCCAGAGAGGCCAAGTAACTTGCCCACGGTCACACAGCCAGGAAGTGTCAGAGCTTCTCTGTTGGAGGCAGGAGTGGGTGTCTGGGCTCCCTGCTGACCCCAACCTCTCCCCTCTGAGTGACTCCAGGCCCCTCTGACACTCACCTCTGGGATTCTGGGAACGTTTGTCCCGGCACTGACTCACTGTGTACAGTGAGGGAGGTCGCAGGTTCCATCTGAAATGGGAATGACGATCCCTTTGTCCACAGAGCTGATGGGAAACGCAGATGGGGACATGTCTGGTGTGACTTGTGCCCCAGCCTTGTAGCCCTGCGTCCTACCCTCTTGGAAAAGAGTTCAGAGTTACCATTATTCTGTCTGGGAGGCTGAGAGGCAGCCAAGGGTCAGGATGGAACCAGACTGCCTGGGCTTGAAACTTCCTTCAGCTACTGATGAGCTGTGTGACCTTGGGCAGGCCCTGGGTCTCCCTGTCTGCAAACCAGAGACAGTGGTAGCAGTAGAACAATGGTATCTACTCACAGAGTGGGTGAGGGCATTCTGGCCTTGGCGCGGCGCTCAGAACAGCGCTCCGACTACGACCAGGTTAGGCCACAGCTTGGCGAGCATTCGATCCTGCCCAGTCCTGGCACGCACACCGGCAAAGCGGTGAGTGGCGTCATGAAACTGAAGTAGTCATGCAAAGGACGCAGTAGCGGCTCAGTAAAGCATGCATGTTAATATTAATCAATGGATATTAGTTAATACTAATGAACATGGCTAATTAACACTAATTCATACTAGTTTTAATATTTAGTGTTTCCCGACCTGACTAATAGAAAAGGCTTCCGGGTCCCGATCACGGTCTGTGGAGTTGACGCACTGGGCGGTACGTGTTCATGTCATCTCACTTTGTCGGTACAACAGCTGGGGTTGCCAGAAAAAGGACACGTGCCCCATTACCTTGCAGAGAATGCGTGTTTCGTTTAAGTACGTCCTACTATAGCACGGGATATACTTATGCTGAGAAAGGAGTCATTTCTCTGACATTCCCATCCAAGCGGGTGGCTGCGGTGCATTTTCTGTATCTGGCAGCCCTGATAACCACCCATTTTACAGACGCAGAAGAAACAGAGATGCTAGAGCTGGAATGACTTGCCCCAGGCTGGAAAAGGCAGGCTTCAGCGGGGCCTCTGAGGTCTGGGGCCCCGGGGTTCACTCACTCCCCGGTGTGTAGCTGGCAGGGCGATGGGCTCTCTCTTTCTCTCTTCTTTTTCTCCCCCCTTCTCCTGCTCCTCCTCCCTCTCTCTCCCCCCCACCCCATCACATTCATTCAGCAAATGCCTCTGGGCATGTTGCTCTGCTATTGTTACCCTAGAGCCAAAGGACACGGAGTGCATGGGGCCCACACCAAGTGTCTAGGGACCTCCCAGCCCAGGAGGTGAGGCAGACGAGCAAACCCACACAGACAGCTACAAGACAGATCTATGAGGACTCTCGGTGGGGGGTCCAGCCCACTACAGGACGAGACAGGAGGGGTGCCCCCCCCACCCCAGCCCAAGGTCCCTCGGGGAAGCCTTTCCCAGAGTGTGATCTGGGACCCAGGCCTGCCAGACGACTAGGGATTAGCTGGGTGAGAAGTGAGGGGAAGGGAATTGTAGGACTAAGTCACAGCCAGTGCCAAGGACAGCGGGGCTCATTCTGCCACACACACTAAGTTGAGAATGGGCTTAAGAATGAAGATGGGGGGCCTGAGTGTCCCCCAATCTTTTGAGGTTCCACCCAGCTTTCTCACCAGCTTCTCTGTGTAGCTTCACTGAGTCTCCACTCTTCTGAATTAGAGTGGCCAGCCTGCAGATTTCCAGTCTGAGACCATGAACTAGACCACACCCAGGAGTCCTGGTGCTCTAACGCTGAGGCTTTGGTGGAGAAAGGGACGCAGGGACCCCCTACCCGCCACACAGAGTGAAGGCTAAATGGGCTGAAACCCAGAGCCTGCTTTATAACCACAAAGCCCGGCGGAAAGGACACTGAGCAGGTGTTGGCCAGGAAGAGTCGTCCCTCCCCTCCTCCCAACCACTGGGGCCTGTGACTCAGTAAGCTGCAGAAAGGAAACCATGTCTGATTCCCCGCTGGGAGAGTCCGGGGGACTCACACGCAGGCTCACACCATCCCTGAGGATGCTAACAGCCACCCAGGGGGACCGGGCACGCACGCTGCCCGGGCGACGTTCCCAGCGAGGGCCTTGCATAAACCCCACCTTACAGGGGAGGAAATGGAGGCTCAGAGAAGCGAGGCGACATGCCTGGGGTCACACAATGCTCAGAAGAGATTGGCAGCCAGGACCAGTTTATTCCAGAGCCACCAACGTTCCCTGAGTCTCAGTGGTTCTTAGATAATGAACTTGGAAGATGTACTCAACCCCAGGAATCTGCAGTCACAGGCATCTAAATGGCTTCCCTGATGAAACTGGGACCAGAAGCATCTCTTTCCCAAGGAGTCATAACAGCATGGTCAGCATTCCAGAGGCAGGGAGCCAGCTAGTGTCTGGGGTCCCAGCAAGTGCCAGAGGTGACTGCAGGCTACAGGGAAAGCTGGGCCCCTGGTGGGTGGGGTGTGTGTGACAGGAAACCCCAAATACACCCTGCACATTCTCTGCCCCCCCCGTCGCGTGCGCACACACACACACACACACACACACACACACACACATACAATTGCAGCACCCTTTAAAGGCACTACACCCCTGCATTCTCACATTCACATGACGGGTATACCTACATTGTGCCCATTTCCCAGAGGAGTAACTGAGGCTCAGCAAAGTTAAGGGCCCTGGCGGCAAAACCAGCAACAGGCCCCCTGATGCCACACCAGGCGACCCTGCAATGGCCCCATCACATCACGAGCCTTCAGAGACCTGAGATACTGTCCTCACCTCAGAACCCACCATGATCAGCTGCTCACCTGAATCCCAGGTAATTGTGTAGGTGACCTGCACATGGTAGGGACCAGGTCTGGGACGTTCACCCCGGAATCCCAGAGTCTGAGATAGCACCTGGAAAACGGAGTAGTCTAACGTTATATTCTTGGGGGTTTGGGTGCAATGTTAAGGTTAGTGAATTAGTCAATAAATTAATGAATTAAGATGTATAATGCCACATGGTTAGGTGACTCGGTTCATTATTTAACATAAGGGCACGAGGATGTTTGGATGAAATTAAAACTAGATAAAGCATGAATGCAGGATTGGTGGGTGATGGATGCATAGATGGATGAATGGGTTGATTAATAAGTAGAAGCTGTAGGGTGAATGAACGAATGTAATATAAATAGATAAGTACATAATCGAAAGAGAACAAATGAATCGCTGACTGGGTGGGAGGCTGGGGGGCGATGGGTCACGTGTGGGTGAGTGATCAGAGAGAGCTGCCCAGTCCCGGGCCACAGAGCCCGCCCCCTGCCTCCACCCGAATCCCACAGCCGGGCTGTTTTTGTCCCTGCTGCAAAGGGGACCTGATTTTCCCTTTCGGACGTGGCTGGCTGGAGGGGAAAGCACGCAGAGCGCTGCCTCCCATGGGTGGCTCTTTAACTGCGAAACCACCACGTCCCCCTGCAGCGCCAGGCACCCAGGAGTACTCGTGACACCAAGCAGAAAGTTGCAGGAAGTGCAGCAAACCCCGTGCAGAACGGCAGGAAAGGGAGTCGGACCAGCTTTCCTGGCCCCTCTGTAGAGACAGAGCCACGGGCCACGTTTCCTGGGCTGAGACCGAAACCCCTGCCCTCTGTTCATGCCTGCCGCAGGTCCTTAGTGCACTGCCCACCCCAGGCCTGGGGGACACAGCCGTGATGCCCACAGACGCGGCCGCCGCCCTCATGGAGCTCACCACCTGGTGGGGCGCAGAGACAAAAATCAGCGAACAGAACGTGTGGCCCGGCCTCAGACGGAAGTGCACTAATTATTCACTGCTGCATCATGAATTACTCCAAACTTAGTGCCACCGTGTGACTCTGGCACAGGATCTCCTGTGAGAACGCCGTCAAGACATGAGCCAGGGCTGCCGCTGCATCAGAAGGCTCAACTGGGGCTGAAGGGTTCACGTCCAAGGTGACTCACAAACGGGCTGGCTGCTGGCGGGCGGCCTCAGGGCCTCCCCACGCGCACGTCTCCTGCTCGGGCAGCCTGACGTCATGGCAGCTGGCCCCACTCCTGAAAGGGATCCCACAGAAAGTGGAGGGATGCCCCCGTGCCTCTTATGACCCAGTCTCAGGAGTTGCACACTGTCCCTCTTGCCACCTTGCGTTTTTCAGGAGCGAGTCACAAATCCAGCCCACCCTGAAGCGGGAGGGGAGTGCGGCTCTGCCTCTGGAAGGGAGGGGTGTCAGAGAATGGGAGGTCGTGTTTTGAAACCCTTGCTGCCAGTGCTGGGGGCCCGACGATGTGACAAGTGGATCCCATGCGAGTCTGCACGAAGCACTTTCCCAGAGGGGATCATCGAGGACGAGGGCCTGAACGAGCTGGCCGTGGTTAGGGACCGAGAGGCGTGCACGTGGCTGCAGCCGTGGCGAAGCAGGGGTCAGAGCAGGCGGCGAGGGCGGGCAGGGCGAGGGCGGGCGTAGCGGGGCGAGGTGCACGGTGTGGGCTCCGCCCCACTGCAATGGGGCCCAGGGCTTGGCTGAGCTGCTCAGGAAGGGCGAGGATTTGCACCCAGGCAGGCCAGCCCCCAAGGCAACTGTCCTGACATCTGGGAGAGGGCAATGTTGCACTTAGCATAGGGAGAAAGCGGGGTGAAAAGGCCCCCCCACACACAGAAAAAAAAGGTGGTGAAAGTGTGAGACCAAGAAACGAAATACAGGAGAAACCAAGGATGAGAGATTGAGATCCCCAGAGATGCAATGGTGGAGAAAAGCCAGCGAGGGAGACAGAGGAGGACTAAGAATGGAAAATATTTAGGCAGACAGGCACGGAGGGCGGTGGGGACAGCAATACACAGTCACGGAGACAGAGGGAGGCGGGCGGGGAACGGGGAGCCACACGCCGGTGGTGCACCGTATGGTACCACGGTCCTGGCAGCTCAGACCGCCCATCGCTCCTGTCCCCCAGGGGAGCTGGGGGAGGGCGAGGCGGCTGACAGGAGACCGTGCGATTCCAGTAATTCCAGATGAAATCACAGCCAGAAGACCGCCTGCCAGGAAGCCAGGGTGGGGTGGCCAGGGAGAGAGAGGGAATGGCCAGAGAAAGTTTAGCACATAGCCTTCCAATTCCCTCCTCCGCAGCCACCCTGGATGCGGGGGCTGGCAGGGGTGGTCTCGAGCTTGGGGCTGGAGGAAGGACATCTGGGAAGGAGCATTGCCCACCAAGAGAAGGAACCTCAGTCTCCACCGGCCCGTGCAAGACGGGGGGCTCCCAGGAGCAGGACCCTCGCTGGACCCATAGGGTGGCAGGCTGCGGGTTCAAACACGGCAGCCCACCCTGCACGCAGGACAGTGTGGTACAGAGGGAGAAAGGGAGGGATCTGACCTTCTCCAGGCACCTGCTGTGTGCACGAGGGCCCACGTCCCCGTGGCTGAAGTGCCTGCCCCGCACTCCTCACACCGTGTGACACCTTGTCTGAGTCACAGCCTCACCTCACTCCCCGCCCCCAATACTAGAGCCTCGGTAAGGTCCTCGTCTGCAGGAGCCCAGAGGGGGGCCGGTTGCTAGCCCACTGTCACCCAGGTGGAAAGTGGCAGTGGGTGTCCACGTGGCCTTAAAGCGTCACACGACGCTACCCCAACTATCTTAATTGAGCCCCTTGCATCCCATTAGCTTTTAGTTCTGCTTGTATCAAGCTGACAGAACACTCGTACGGACGGCCCTCGTCGGCCCTTCGCTTCCTTCGGCCACGTTTGCCCTCCATCTTCCCCTTAGCCCCCCACCCCACATGTAGACATCAGGGTACTCTGCTACATGTGTCACTATGGATTGCCGAAGACTAGGGACATCCTCTTACCATCAGGCCGTCGCCATGCCCATCGACACAGCGATGACCTTATGTACGCAGTCAGCCCATTTTCGAGTCCACCTGACTGTCCCTAACGTGTTCGTTAAGCTGGCATTTTTTTAAAATCCAGGGTCATGCATTGCACTTGGACTTGTCCCCTTTTATCTGGAACAGTTCTTTACCGTTTTTCTTCCTTCCGATCACATCAACGTTTTTAAAGAATCCAGCCCGAGGGCGGTAAAGGATGTCCCGCAAGCTGGGTGCGTCCGGTTGTGTCCCCCCCCACCCCCCCGGCTCAGGGCTGAACGCTTCCGGCAGTCGTGTTAGTTACAGGGGCACCGAGTCTCCCACCTCAGGAGATACGTAATGCCACCTGGTCCTCTAACTGGGAGTGGGGCCTACCGTTTCCTTTGTATATTATACATGAGCTGTGGGGTGACACTTGGGGACTGTGTAAGTAGTCTGCTCTTTAGTAACCTTCCACCCAACAGTTTGGGTATCCAATAATGGTCCCTTTATTTCATATTTCTCCATTAGCATTTTTTAAAAGTGCACATTGTCCCAGATTTGGCCAGCAGGAGCTCCCGGAAGTGGGGTTCCGCATCCTTGGGTGCATCTCCGTCCCTTTTTGAGAACCTCCTTACCTTCTGATCCGATGGAGTGTTGGAGGTGCAGCTTGCGGTCTCCTTGCTCCAACCCTGAAATCAGCCATTTCTCCAAGACACCCCGGTTCCTTGCAGTGGAGCATGATACTTGGAAACCAAGATCGGAGTCCGAGGCGCCCTCATTTCTGCCAGGGCGTCGCTGTGAGCAGGGTCTACCCCGAGAAGAGAAGCTGCACGAGAGTTCGTTCCAACGCCTCAGTGCACACCCAGCATCACGAGGTTCTCACATCCCCCCTTTCTCACTCCCGTTGCCGATTCCACTGTGAGAGCCCCAGTTTCTCAAATAGCAGAATACTTTTGCTCATTTATTCTCTCCTGCAAGCCACATGCAATACCTCAGAATTACACCAATCAAAGGCAACTTATCCATTAAAGTTCAAGGTTTCCTTGAAGTTCTTCTTCAAAGAAGTTCTTTAAAATATATTCAGGGTTTCCTTGGTGGTGTAGCGGCCAGGCTTTGGGGCTCTCAATACCGTGGCCTGGGTTCGATTCCCAGCCAGGGAACTATCGCCCCCAAATATATATATATATTCAATTAAGAAGTTTCAATTAAAAACTGAGTTTAAAGGTTACTTGCACTAATTCCCATTTTCTCCCACTATATTTTAACATTCCCAGCTACTGCTTAACGAGCTACCCAAATCTTAGTGTCTTGAAACATTTATTTCTCACAGTTTCTGTACTTGGTCTTTCTGCTTCACAGCCTCTCCCGGGATTTAGTCAAGGTATCAGTGGGAGCTGGGTCCCTCTGAGGTTTGACTGGGGATCGGGATGGGGGAGCGGCCACTTCCACACTCACTCATGTGTTTGGTGGCAGGATACAGTTCCCTGAAAGCATTGGGTTGATGTACATGTGTGGAATACAATGTATCAGTAAGCTACTGCTGTGTAACAAACCACCCCTAAATTTAGTAGCTTTAAATCACGAGCATTTCTTTGGCTTTCTGTGGATTTAGGATGGGCTCGCGAACGTGCCTGTGATCAGCTACAGGACAGAAGGCTGGCTGTACTTTAAGGGTTGGCTGGGGTGGTGGGAGAGACCGGGCCATGTGTCTCCCATCCTCTAGCAGGTCAGCCTGGGCTTGTTGTCATGACAACAGCAGGTTCCACCAGGGACAGGGGAAGTGTGCAAGGCCTCTTGAATCCTAGGCTTTGTGTTTGCCACCTTCCATTAATCAAAGTAAGTCAAATGGCCAGTTGAGAGTCAAAGGATGGGGAATGGACTCACCTTTTGAGAGGAGGAGGCTGCAAAGTCACATTGCCATTGCCAAGGGTGTGATGGAGCATGGGGACATTTGGAAAAGCAGAACCTTTAACAAAAGTAACTTGCCACATAGGCTCACCTTACTAGGAATTTGGATATTACTCTAAATCAGGCTCTGCAAACTTTTCCCGGAAAGGGACAGACGATAAATATTTCAGATGTTACAGCTCATACAGTCTCTGTTGCAACTACTCAACTCTGCCATTGTAGCGTGAACGCCGCCATTTAAAAACTGTAAACAAACGAATGTGGCTGCCTTCCAAGAAAGGTTTGTTTACAAAACCGGCAGCCGGCCGGATTGCCCGTGGGCTGGAACATGCTGACCCCCCAGCAGAGGAGTGCTGGGAGAACATTTGAAAATGTCCTCAGGCTGGAGAAAGGATTGGGGGTCAGGGAATAGCAGGGGGGAGCCTGGAGACCCCTCACGAGGCTGCTGGTGTGTCCAGGGAGAGATGACAAGTGGCCATGGCCTGGTGGTGGCAGTAGGTGTCGGGGAAAACCTCATGCCTTGAAATCACACGTAAAGGTGAGATCCAGCAATGCTGCCGAGGGAACGCTTGGACATGGACTGCAAGGCACAGTGGCAAAGGGCTGCTTCGAGGTCCTGGGTACAGGGCACTGCGACTTGCAGAAATGGGCGTGGGTGGAGGACCAGAGAAGCTGAAATGAAAGGCAGAGTCTCTGTCTTCAAGGAGTTCGTGTCCTAAATTGGGACTAAGAAGTCTTCTTTATGTCAGAGAAAGACGGCAACATATACAGCGAAGATTCACAGCAGGGGAAACTGAGGCCCAGGGTGGTCAGAAGACATCTCCGAGGTTAGACAGTGACTGGTAGCCATTGGCAGCAAGGCCCCACGCTGGGACCCAGTGTCCAAAGCTCATTCCTGCAGAACAGATTGTCCCCTTCGTCCCCCAACCCCCACCGCACTCCCCCAGGCTATCTGTCACCCGGCTCCTTAAAAGAAAAACAAAGAGAAAAATCTCCTGGTGGATTTATAAGCAAGTGTGATGGCTGGAGTGATAACGCTCCTCCCGCAGGGCTGATGGGTATCTGGCTGTGCCCTGAACAAGGTCTTCAGTTTCTAGAAGCTTAAAAGAAAAAGGATTTTGAGCTCCAGAGCTTGAATGTCACCAGGAAATAAAGTCCCTTGCAGAGCGAGAGGATCAGATAAGTTGAGACAGACAAACCAGGTAAAAACACGGACCCGGATTTTTCTCCCCTAACTGCCCCCGTTGAGAAGAGCCGGTCGTGCGCCAGGGAGCCCTGGTCTGGCGAGCAGTGTCTGCGCCCCGCCACACGCGTACCATGAGGCTCTTGACCATGGAGCGGCGATTTGGGGTGCTGCAGAGCAGACCCCCAAGCACAGTGTCCCCCTCCCCAACCTTCGGAAGACGTGCTCACCGGATACCCATGTGGAAGCCCCAGTGCCTGCTGGGGACCCTGAGGGTGGGGAGCGGGGCCCCCACTTTGCTCCTTAGATGCCCACTCGTTGACCGCACGCCCCAGCCCCCGGCATGACAAGGCGGCCAGGCACAGGCACTGCCCCCTGCCCCCCGCCCTTCCGGCTTTCACAGCCGCACTCCCACGTGACCTTGGCCAGCTCTCTGCACCTCCCCACGCGCCAGCTGTCTGGACAAGGGGGATAGTAACGGGGGGCACTTGTGGGGTTGCAGTGGGAATGAGATAAGGTGACATGTGTGTGCAAGTGTGCCACGCAGTGGGTGCCAAATAAACAACTGGTCCAGTCTTCCTCTTCCCCAGGTCTCGTTGCTGGAATAGGAGGAAGAGGAGGGACTCAGACAATAACATCTGCCAGGAGTCCATCATGGGCTGGGCTTTCCCAAGAAACGTATTTCGGAAGGTTCCCCTGTCAGATCTGAGATGGGTGCGTGCCGTGTAGATAAAGCCTCCGAGCTCCCCCCAAAACCACCAGGAGACACCACCGACCTGAGCCGAACAGGTAACACCAGCCTGTGCTCTGGTGTCCAGGCTCGGACTCTCTCCTCGGTGTCGATAGGTATTTATTGGAGCGCAGCTTTGGGATTGCAGTGACAGAGCTGAGCAGCAGTGACCGAGAGGTCACAGTAACGCCCCCGTGCGCGTGGCGCTTCCTGGTGCCGACAAGCTGGCAGGCTGAGCGCTCCCGGCCGTCCTGGTGAGCACGGAGGTTCGGGAGGCGGGAAGGCGGGGGGCAGGGGGCAGGGACCACGCAAGGGCAAAATTTGAACCCAGGTCCACATCGACTCCGAAGCCTCCCTTCTAAGCCTTTGCAGGAGGAAAACACACAGATCTAGGACTCCCTCCTCGGTCACGTGAAGAGAGCCCAAGCTGTGTTCTCAGTCTGCTACTCATGAGAACCAGCCAGGGGGCTTTAAAGACGGGGACCCTTCTTCTCCCACAACCAGTCTGACTTCATTTTCATTGGTCTGAGGTGTGGGGGCTTTTTTATACTTCTCCAGGTCAGTGTAAAGTGCAGCGGAGGGTGAGGTCCACGGCACTAAAGTGAAGAAAGGTGGCCGGGGTCCCCCCAACCTCAGAATGACAGAGAGGTCCCCTGAGCCTGGTAACCTTCGGCGTTGGCACCATTGATCACATATATCTTTACCTCTGAGCCATCCGGTCAGCCATGCTGCCAGGGAACCCCAGAAAAGACACGCCAGTGCCAAGTCCAACCACCCCACGTCTGTTCACCCGCTCTCCCCTTGCAAATCAGTGCCCCTCAGGCACCCCCATTGGTCTTAGGTGGGGTTAAGTAGTAAGTGTAAGGCCACCTCCAAGAGACTGTGGGGGGATCCTCTTTTAGCCCAGCAGAATTCACCAGTGTGGTCACCTCTCTGCAAACAGCGACGCTCATTGGGAAGGGATGCTGCATGCCCTCTCTGGGCCGGTCACGGGCCACGCACTGAACATTCTTTTGTTTTTAATCCTCGAAGCAACTCTAAGAAGGAAGTTCTCTTATTAATCGTGCTTCACGGATGGAGAAACTGAGGCCTGGAGGGTGAGGCAGCATGCCTGAGTCCGTGACTGAGAGGGCAGGTGCTGGAACGCCGGGTCTCCCAGCAGCCGGCCCGAGAACATCCTTCTAGGAGGGACCTTTGAATTGCCGCCCACGGTGTGTCCTTGGCTGGGGAAGAGCTTCGTTCGGGGCTGCAAAGTAATCAGCCAGGGCCTGTACTTCGCTTCCCCCCGAGGGGCCCTCAGCGTTCCTGAGAGAGAACTGAGCGACCCCGAGAAGGTTATTCTGCAGCTCGGCCCCCTCGCCGCCGTCGGTCTAATAAAACAGAACCCCAGCAAGCAAAATCGCAGCCACATCAGGGAGGGAAAGGATGTGGCGTTTCTGCCTGGGGGTCGACCTGCTGCTTTTGTGTGCAGAGAGGGGGTTCGGTGCATCACGGGGCGGGTATACGTTTCTGAGGTGGCCTCTCGGGCGGGCCAGGGACCAGGTCTCTGGCTCGTCGCATCTCCATTGTTTGGCTCTTGGGCCAGTGCTTCCAGGGTTTTTCATGCAGTTCTCATGCAGGGGAAAGACCCTGGCCCCTGGGAATCCAAGGACCCAGGTCGCAGTCCCCACACGCTGGCAGTGTGACGTTGGGCAAGCTACCACTCCTCTCTGAGTCTCAGCTGCCCCATCTGTGAAATGGACAGGATTGGTGCCTTCAAAGTGGACTTGGTCATGACCCAGAATCTGGGGGGACAGGGCTGATTTCTAAGGCCACAATGGGGACAAACAGTGCCCTCGAGGGGAAGCCTGGGTCTTCTTATCCACCAGGGTCCTGCTGCTATGTCTGTATAGCTCAGGGAGGACCAAACCATTTGGATTCGACCCCAATAAATATGGGGGCTGTCTGGGGAAAACTCCAGGCATAAGTGCTTCTATTTTTCACATGACATGGCTGAATACTTTCCGAACAGCCCTCATACACACACACACACACACACACACATAAACATATACATGTTTATAAATTATGATCACCTACGACTGCATTGACAGATTATGTGCATTATAAAACAGACACAAAAATGGAAATTTGAAAAGGAAAAGCTAAACTGTATAATGAAGTTCTAGTAAAATTCCAGCACCCTGCCTCCTGCCCTGCAGAGCCCAGTCTCTCCTGCCCTGATCTACGTGTTTCTTTCCTATAGTTAGCACTTATCACCTTCAACAGATTCTACAACCTGTGATTTATAAATCCCGCATCCGCCAGCGCTGTGGGATCAGGCTGGAGGGAAGGGAAAACCCGGCGCTGTACCTCCAGGCCCGGGGTTCCTCTTCCTCACCTTTCTGCTTCCCCAGAAGCTGTGTCTACATACGTGGGTGCTGGAATCACCATACGTGTGGCTGGAATCATCTGGAGGCATTAGCCCAGAAGTGGATTCTGTCCAAAGCTAGGCATGGGTAATTGCTCGGTCCCACCGAACAAGCTGCAGAGCGTTTGAGTATGTACTGAGTGAGAGAGAGAATGTGCCAGATCCTATTCGGTGTGGTCACTTCCACGGCCTCCCCCAGCCCTCACGGCTACCGGAGGAGATTGGTCTGGTTAATGTTCCTATTTCAGGTGAGGAAACTGAGGCAGGGCTCCCAGGCCTGCCTGAGAGCACGCTGGGCCGGCGCCAGCTGCCCCGGGATGGCGCGTCTTGGAGCGAGCGCCCGCGAGTCTGGGGGGCAGGTAGGTGGAGTGCGGGCTCCTGGGCCGCAGCGTTGGCCGGGGCCAGGCTCCGCGCTGACCGCGCTGGGAGGGGCGAAGGGCTCGCTGACGGAGTGCCCCTCTGGACGGACAGCCGACAGGAACCAGGCCGCTCCAGACGCCGGGGAGCGTGATAAGCACGACCTCCGGGCGCCCCCGCATTCCTGGCCGGTGATGCCGCCCTGGGGGACGCGGCGGCATGGAGGGCCCTGGCGGGGCGCCCCCTCCCACCACTCCCTGCCGCCGGTGGCCTCCTGAGGACCCTTCACACCAGCAGTGAGCCCTTGTGACAGGGAGCCCGGCCTCCCCCCAGCCTGGCCGCAGGGGCTCGGGGGCCTGCAGAGTGGGCTTGGGGACTGCTCATGGAAGACAACTTAAGCGTCAGCGACGCCACCCCTTGCCCAGGAATGTGGGAAGCCCCCCACTCCAGAAGACTTTCCTTGGCCATCTAACACTTGTTTTCTGAAAGTCAGGGCCACCCCAAACCCCAAATGTTCTCCACACTGCAATCCTTCTCAAACCCTCCTTTGACCACGTCCTGCCTCTGCCTACAGCCTTCCATGGCTCCCATCTGCCCCCCAGCTAAGGCAAACAACGTTCCCTTTTTGGCCGGAAGATTTGACCCTGTTGGCTTCCATGTCTCCTTCCTCTGTACCCCACCGCCTCCGTCTCCTGCCTTCTCGGGCACACCCACCCACCCCACCCCCAGTCTGCATTTTTGTTCTATGAAAACACATTATGGTCCTCAGATGCACTTGTGCCTTCCTTGCCACCAGGTGTTTGCGGGTGCTGATACCCCCACCTGCAATCTTCTCCTCCCAGTGTAGACTCTGGTTTCAGTCCCAACTTTGTCACTTACTGGCTGTGTGACCTTGGACAAGTGATTTAACCTCTCTGGGCTTCAGATTCTTCAGTTGAAAACGGGTTTGGGGGAGGATTAAATAAGTTAATACACATTAGTCTCTTAGAACAATGCCTGGCACAGGGCTAGCCTTATGGAAGTGCTGATGACAGCCAGGTCCCCAACTTTCTCATCCCCTGCCCTCACAAAAGCAAATCACATCACCTGCTCCAATTACTTCCTGGGCAAATGGAGTCACCTCCTGTCCAGGAGAAACATGCACGAGACTGCAGAAGAACCTCTAGGAGGACAAAGATGTGAACTCGAATCCCAGCCCTACCCCATCTTGCTGTGTGACCTTACCCAAATAGCTTACAGTCTCTGGGCCATAGTTGTCCCATCTCTACAAGGAAATTCTTCCTTTCTGAGAGTCCTGTCAGCTCTGATCTGAACCCTTGACCTCCCCATCAGGGCCTGTGGTTTCCATGGCAATGAGGAGATGGTCTCTGTGGATTGGGCACTGGCCTGGGCCCTGAGCACGGAGAAGGTGGCCTCAGGAGCCAGGATTGGCAAGGCGGCCTCGTCTGCCAAGGTTCTGGGGACCTTTCGGCCTCAGCAGGCATCTCATAGGTTCGGGGACAGGCAGCTAGCGGCTCCCGTTGCCTCCTGCCCGCGGCCTTGTGCCCGGCTTTATGGGGCCTGACCAGCTCCCTCTGGGGCTCATTAGCTGGGCAGCCAGCTGGGGCCCAGGCAGCTCTGCTCCCACCAGGCCTTGGGGGAAGGCGCTCACTCAGCACCTTGTCCAGGCCAGGAGGGGCGGTGCCTGCATTCCCTTCACTTTGTCCTACCTTGAGATTAAAAGGGACAGGCAGGCCTGTGAGGGACCCTGGGAGAGGTGCACTGCAGCAGGAGCTGCTTCCTCCTGTGCCGGGGGTCCCACTCCCCTCCCATCCCCCCACTCACTCCTTCGACCTCTAAGCCTTGGCTCTCTTAGCTCTGCACGCCTGGCAGTGAACGCCCGGCCATGGGGCCCCTCAGACCCAGGTTTATTCCTGGCTCTGCCACTTCAAGCTGGGGCACCCTCAGCCCGTGTCTGCCTCTCTCTGAGCCTCATTCTTCATATCTATAAAATGGGCATCGTAACTTCTATCTTGTGGGTTGGCCTGGAGGATTGAAAGAGATGACAGTGGGGGCCCGGTTTGCTCGGAGACCTGCGTCGCTGGTATGCGGCAGCCGCTGGAGCCCAGCCCCCTCCCACCTCTGCCTCTCTCTCTGCTTCCACCTCTCCGTCTCTCTCCGCCCCCCGCCCCCCAATCTCGTGTTAATCTTCTAACAACCCTTCCAACATCAGCTACATCCTTCTTATCTTGGTTAAGCATTTTGGTGAACTCAGAGCTTCTTGTCATTTGGGGAATGTTTCCTGCTGCTTTAGGCATCTGCGCTCTCTCTGTCTCCCTCTCTCTCTCTCTCTCTCTCTCTCTCTCACACACACACACACGCACACACACGCACACGCACACACACACACACTACTTCACAGGTTGGCTGGTATCTGTGTGGAGAAGGGACAGCAACAGTGTTTCTCACCAAAGCAGGACATTTCCCGTGCACCAGGGCCTTGTGCGCACCGTATGCACAGCCTGCTGTCATCTGTCCCATCTGTCCTTCTCACACCAGGCTCCTTACCCGCCCTGCCCACCCCGGGGGCGGGGGGCACAGCTGGACTGCTGGCAGGGCATCCCTCCTTACCTGTCCATGGAGCCAGACAATAAGCTGGGTCTGCACTTCCGAGGTGCCCACACCCCAGGGAAGAGGGAGGTGAGCGTGTAGCAGACAGCGTTCCCCCCGCCCTGCCTCGCCGGGGAGGGCAGACATGGGCACCTGGACATACAGCGGCTTTAATGCCAGCAAAGGCTTCTGGGAAAGGGGAGGTCAAGCTGGGCCCTCAGGAGGAGGAGGGAACACTGGGGACTGCATGGTAAGTGCACGGAGGCGGGGTGGTGCACAGCGTGACTACACACCCGCGGGTATATCCACAGAGAGCCTTAGGGTGAGGGAGCAGCTGTCAAGAGGCCGGGGGAGAGCACCTGGAGGCCACTCGAGGAACACCTGAAAAGCCAGACTAAGGTCGCCTCCTCGGGGAGAATCTTCCCATCCCAAGTCATTCGGTCTCTCCCAGGAGAGCGTCATCAGCCTCAGGCTCCTAAGCCCTGTACAAGCCAAGGTCTGCAGGAAGTCACTCCAGCTGTGCAAGCCTCAGTTTTCCCTTCTGCAAAATGGGCACACTAATGGAACCAATCGTATGTATTAGTCTGGGTTCTCTGGAGAAAGAGAGCTAATAGGAGGTCTCACACACACGCGCGCGCGCACACACACACACA
>PVJL010016732.1:0-20132 GCA_004026885.1 Lyroderma lyra | reverse complement strand
GTCCGCGCCTCCCACCCCCGTTCCCGCAGGGCGTCGCGGTCGGGGCGGGCGGCGAGCACCCCGGGTCCCGCACACAGCGGCTGCGCTGGGCCTGGGCCTGCAGCCCTGGGGCAGGGGAGGAGCAGAGGCAGAGGGAGGGTCGGCGAGGCGAGGGGAGGCGAGCGGACTGACTCCCAGTGTGTATGTGGGGTCCCGGCCACGGCGATGCTCCAGGCAGGCCGGCTGCACCCCGACCCCATCCGCCCCACCTCCCCGGGCACACACTGACGGCCGCGATGTACTGGCGGGAGTGCGAGAAGGGGGAGAGGGGCTCAGGCAGCCCCGCAAAGATGAGCTGCAGGGCCCCGGGGACCACGTGGAGACGCCCTCGTCGGCGGCTGAGCTGCAAGGGTGGAGGTGCGGGGTGTGGAGCGGAGAGCGGGACGAAGAGGCGGTCAGCGCCCCTTCGTGCCTTCGGGCCCTCGGGCAGGGACTGGGGACCGACCTCGCCGTCGTCCGTCTTGTCGCACAAGTTCTGGGTGGTGGCCAGGTTCCCACTGCTGCGGTGCAGCCGGTGGACGTCCAGCCCTGGGCAGAGGGAGCGCTGACCCGGGTTTGATGGGATGAGGCTAACGCCCCGCCCCGGGTTCCTACTCAGGAGCTCCCGGTCTTTCCCCTTCCACCCTGCGCCCAGCCAGGGGTCTCCATCATGGGGTCCTGGAAGGAGGCCGTCGGGCGCCCAGCCCCCCGCGTACGTGCGCGGGCTTTACCGTGCGGGTGCACCGCTGCACGAAGCGCGGCACCGGGCTCCTCCCCCGCTCACGGGGCGCGGCCAGCGCGCAGCGGAACCCCGGGTCTGGGGGCGAGGCCCGTCAGCGCCGCCCGTCCCCGAGTCGCCGGCGCCCGGCGCCCGGGGTCCCTCCGGTACCCTTTGACGAAGTCCTCCCGCAGTGACTGCAGCGTGGGCCGCCTCAGTAGGCACCTGGGGACTCGTGCGGGACCTTGCTCGAGTCGCTCTGCTGGTCCCGCGGGGCTCAGGGCGGGTGCGGGGAACGTGGAGCGAGGCCGTCGGCGGCGCCGCGCAGGCTTGGCAGGCCCCAGCGGGTCGTCACACTCCCCAAAAGGGGCCCTCCGCGCCCCACCACATCCCCGTGCAGCCTGCTCCGGGCCGCGCCTCATGCTCCCGCCAGCTTCCCAGGCGCTCGCTGGACCCAACGTTCACGCCGCGGCTCTGGCTTTCCTCCTCCCGGGGCAGGTCTGCGGACTGGGATCGCACAGCCTCAGAGAGGCAGAACCAGGGCCAGCTGGACGTCCTTCTAGGGGGCCGGGTGAGGGACCCAAAGTGCCCTCTTAGCTGGCCTGACGACCCACTCCCCCACCCCGCGGAGAGGTCACTCTTCCCTTACCCAGGGTAGCCGCCCCCCCCCCGCCCCCGTCCACCAGGGAACCTCAGCTTAGCTGCATGGAGCCCCTCAGGTGTTGGAGAAGGTCATCCTGCTCTACCCCACCCATCTCCTAGTTCCTGGCCCCCTTTTCCCTCAGCAACTCTGTACACACTCCACTAGGTCAGATTCCTCAGTGTGTGGCTCTCACTTCCGAGCTTGCAGTTCCAGCTAGGGCCTGAGCACTGCCAACAACTGCACCAGTCACCTCCCTGAATCTGGCTTCCTACTTCTAATAATAGAGCCAAACACTGCATCTAGTGTTGGCTCCTAGGGAATGATGGGTCAAAAAGCCCCAGGTTGTTTCCAGGTAAATAGCTGTCAGACGGGGCCTATCCCATCTCTACTTACACAACTGATATTTTGAACTTAAAAGGGCAGACTCTTCAATTCCACCTTTTTAAGTTTGATCTTCTAGTTTCAGCCTGTCACTCCAGCCTGAGGCTGATTCAGATATTTTCTTTTCCTCCTGCCTCCCTTGAAATGGAAGATGTGACTCCATCCCTACCTGGAGAGTCCTACAGGGCCTGGATTCACATATTTAAGAAAGGCTGCTTCCACAGCCCCTCTGCCATCCAGCCATAAACGGGGGCTGCATCTGCAGGGAGGGGCACCTCCCACTGGTGCCATGGAGCTCCCAGTGCCTGAATGGAGGGCCCCACCCACAGTGGGAACAGCTGCCCTGCATAATGGCTGGCCACCCTCTCCCCACCAGCCCTTGAGGCCCCAGGCTCTGCCTACCAGCTCCTGGATGCCCTGGGCAATGGCCTTGTGCCTCGTGCTGATGATGGCCTCTGAGTCATGCTGGATCAGGTACTCTGAGCCATCTCGGCTCCACAGCTGGAGGGACACAAGTCACTCAGGCATCTCTGGTTCCTTGGGTCTGTCCCTGTGCCCAGGAACTCAGAGCCTAATGGCACAAGGGTCTCACCTCAGGCCAAGGTATTCCACTTCATTAAGAGCAGCAGGTGACAGCATCTCTGTATTACTGATAAGCAAATTGAGGCTCAGCAAGTTTAATCAATTTCCTTGTGGACACAAAGCTAGTGAGTGTTGGAAGAAGGATCTGAGTGAAGCTGATCCACATAGCTTGATTGTCTAGTACCCTTTCCCCTGCCTGCCCCACCTCCCCGTGAGCCACAGATCCTGGCAGGCCTCATCCAGAGCACTGACCAACAAAATAGTCAATGAACAGAACTCCCTGTGGAGGCCCCTTGTCACTAGATTTAATGGTGAAGAAAATACTATTAGGGAGAAAGGCTCTGAAAGCAGATCATGGCTGATCCCAGATAAACAAGCACCCTACCCCTCCATCCACACACTGGGATGTAGGAGTGTTGTTCCCTTTTTGCAGCCACAAGTCCCACCATCTCCCACCCTGCAGCCCGGGCAACACATCTTAGATCCCTCTTCATCAAGAAGCATAAATGAAAATTCAAGGGGAAAACTTTCTGACTACTCAAAGCTCTTTCTGACTAGCAGGCTGGTGGTACCACCCCACTTACTCTTATTCACTCCAAGGACATGCACACATGATTTGAAGAGGTCTGTCAGCTGGAGGAAGCACCCTGTAAGTCTGCTGGATGCTCCATCCTGACCTCAGGCCATATTCTTCCTTGAGGAGCCCCAAAGCCATTATTTTATACTATTGAGGAGCAAGCAGATTTCACCAGCCCAATGCGTGGCTGTGCCAGCTCCCACCAGCCCTGGCCCTTGGGTTTAGTGAGAGTCAGAGTCAGCAGACACTTTCTTGGACAACAGGGCACAACTTTCAGAATCAGAGAGGGCTATCTTTTGGCTGCCCACCTTTTAAACTTAGACGTGAATGCTATTTAAACTGCTTTTTAAAATTGAAGAAGAAGAAGAAGAAAGAAGAAGAAGAAGAAGAAGAAGAAGAAGAAGAAGAAGAAGAAAGAAAGAAAGAAAGAGAGAAAGAGAGAAAGAAAAGCTGCATGCTCCACCCCACCATCATCCCTGCAAAGACTAGAGAGCCTTCAGCAGGCAGATAACACAGCCCCACTCGAAGCTGCTGGAGCCCTGCCTCCATTGTCCCAGAGAACGGCCTAATGAGGCTTTAAAACAACCATTGTTTTTGGAAGCTCTCTCGAAATATAATTGGTTCATATTTGGAAGTTTCATACAGAAGGCAAAGCTGTATAGTTAGTCACATAGCAATATATTTCACAAAACACTCATCGTGTTGGTGGACAGGCAAGCTGAGCTGTCCCAAAGCAGCCATTTTCAGAGGACTGATGTTTTCTGTGGTTCCTGGGTGACTAGGAAGAGCTGTTGTGAAATGTGCCCAGGCCCAGCTAACCTGGCCGTGATAGGGAATTGGGGGTTGTCTCTTGAGGAAAATCCTAGAACAACTGCCTGCAGGCCACCTGTGTGGAGGGGAGACCACCACCTAGCAGCCAGGAAGCAGGGAGCTCCTCAACTTCCATTCAGGACTGCCAGCCTTCTGATCAGCTTGAGTCACTTCCAAGAGTACCCTTCACCTTCCAGTTCTTGCCAGAAGGGACAACTCAGAAGTGCTTACTCTGACAGGTCCATCTAAAGCCCAGAGAGGTGACACTTCATAGTGCACTGGTTGAAAGATGTCCCTCCCTCTGCGTGTGGGAAAGAAGCAAAAGTGATATGTCCCTCTTCAATTTGACACTCATGGCAGACATTGCTAGTTGATCACAGCGATCTACCATGCTAAACCCAGAGAAAGCTCCAGACCTATGGGTCAGAGTAGCTCATGAGAAGAAACCAGTTCTCCAACCCTGCTCTGTGGATACTCTAGTTCTAGAACTGAATGAAGCTTGATGAGTCATCAGAAAACTACACTCTCAAGCTCCTTGCAGAATTACTTTTTCTGCACTGAGGTATAAGGTCGTACTTTTGGCTTTCATCATACAAGGGGGACCCAAAAACCCTGAAATTATCTTTTGGAGGGTAGGCCCCTCGTAGAACAGGCTTCCCCAACTAGATGAGTGATTTGGGAACCCATTTGCTTCAGTGTACCAGCTGGCATTGTAAGAAGCTGTGTTCAACGTCAGTGAATTTTTGGGGGGACTCTTTCAACGTGTTTGCCCGTTTCATGATGGGTGATTTACACAAATGGGTGTGGTGTGTCAACGCACCTGCCCACACCACGCTGAGTGTTCAGCAATTTTTTACCAAAAATGGCATGACCCCTGTGCTCAACCCTCCCTATTTCCCCCCATCTTGCCCGGAGCTACTTTTATTTTGTTTCCCTGGATGAAAAACGTTTTCAAAGGAAACGTTTTGCCGATGTGGAAGAAATGAAACAAAAAAATGGCAGAAGCACTAAAAGGCATCAAAATTCATGAGTTCAAAAACTGTTCTGAGCAGTGGAGAAAGTATCTGATAGATGTGTTGCATCAAACAGAGAGTACTTTGAAGGTGACTAAAGTTTAAACGTGTAAGAATAAATACACTATTTTTTATAAGTAAATTCTGTTTTTTGGGGTCTCCCCGCCACATGTGCCTCATAGATCATATGCCTTATGATTTTCTTTGGATGATTTTGGAGACCTGAGTCCTTTGGTGAACCAGTCCTCACATGATCTTTGGTTCTTATGAAGGAGGATTTTGGGTCCTGGCACAACAAGGTGGGGGTGGGGTGGTGCAAGACAATGCATGTGTAGCCACTATTTCCAGGATGCTAATTACCTACAATGCCTTGATACTTGGAAGAGGAATGTTTGAAACACTGTCAGAGGGTGGTAAACTTCAGGAATTCATTATGCCAAGAGCTGGTGCCAATAGGAAATGTAAAACCTTCCTGAGAGGTCTGGCTAAACTCCACAATTGGTCTGTGCAGGATTATTAAGGGGAATGAGTCTGTCTTGTGGCCACCCCTGCTGTGGAGCAGTGATAATGAACTTTAGGGGACCATGACAGGAGCCAGAGCCTGGGCTGGGTAGACCCAAGGTTAACCCAATGGGTGGTTCCCATGCTCCTTTGCAGGATGATGGGAAGTGAAGAGACTCTTCCCAACCTCTGGTGGAGTTGAAGGTGTAGGGATTGAGATGTGGGGAGTGGGGCTGGAGAGGAGGTGGAGGGACCACTTGAGGGAGGTGGGTGAGACCAGATATGCATGCTTCCCCTGGAGTGGATATGGACATATTGAAAGCTTCAGTTTCCCAAGTCAATCTGACTCTTGTTGGGCAAGGAGAGAGAAAGATAGAAAGAGCTAAAAAAGAGCAAGAAAAAGAAATCTGGGAACTGGAAAAGAGAAGGGCATTTCTACAAGGGCATTGAGGGGGTAGGATGTCAAGAAGGATGGGAACTCAACAGGCAGGGTGCTGATGACCATACTACCAGACAGGAGCTTTTGTCTTCACTGACATAATAGTTACATGAGCCAGGTGAGTGGGAATACAGAGGTGAAAAAGACGTAGCTCCTCATATGGGAACCGTGGGTGCTCGTGCTCTAGTTATTGAAACAGATGATAAAGCAGATGTTTATGATCTTGTGTGATAAGTGTTCTTGTACAGGGGAAGCCCTGTTACTATGGGAGCTTGAAAAACAAGCACCTACTCAGGCCAACTTGGGAGGCCAGGGAAGGCTTCGGAGGAAGGACCTTCTCGGGATGTCCTGGAAGATGAATTGCAGTTACCCAGGAAAAGAGGAAGCAGAAGGAGTGGGGAATAGTGTGGAAGGCATCTGAGAATAGTACTCACAGGCCTGGAGAGAGAGAGCAGGGACTATTTTGGGAGCTGCAGCATAGGGTGGGGAGGTGGGTGGGTGGTGATAAGGAGGCAGGAGAGGTAAGTGGTGGTAGAGGGTGTCCTGAAAGGCCTGATGCTGCTTGAGGAGTTTGGGGGACTGTTCTGTGAGCAATGGGCAGGAGTGACATCATCAGGTTTGTGGTTGAGGAAGATGACCCTGACTGCGAAGGGGAAGCATGATGGGAAAGGCAGGGGACCAAGGCGGGAGACTACCAGGTTCATCTGGCAGCTGCTTCCTGCCACCCCAGGCCATTCTGTAACTGCAAACAATCCTGCTGTAACAACTCTGGGGATAGATGCGACTGTCCTGTCATTGACAAGGACCCACGGGGCTCCAGTGGGGCTCCCTCTGGCTAGGAGAGAAGAGGTGTTTGGGAAGTTCTTTTGGAAGCAGATGTGGGAGGGAAGTCGGGGCTGACCAGGCTCTGAGATGTTCATCACAAGCTCACACACAGAGTGCCCAGTCCTCCCCAGCCTCACATGGGGCCACATGTTGTGACTCAGTGGGGTGAGCACTTTGCAGGTGGCGGCAGAGGTTTAATGGCTGCTGATGAGTTGTGAGAGCGGGTTTTTCGGGAATGTATGTGAAGGAGGCATCTCTATACAGCTGAATTCCTTTATTAGCTTAATGAGTTTGGCTGCTTTCCTGGAAATGCAAGTGCCATTTGGCACCATTGCTGCTGCTTCAGAAAGGGTGTCATTAAACTAAGAGTCTGTGGGAATGCACAATGGTGATAAACGAAGCTGCCTGAGAGATCACAGAGTATCACGCAGGCTTCCAAGGAACTCCAAAAGAGAGAACGCTGGCTCTGAGGTGGGTAGGCAGTTAGGGCATGTGGGGGAGGGGGTGGCAGGTGGTGGAGGAGGCTTGAGTGATCATCTATGTAATCCAATCAATGCAGGTAATCAGTAACATTTGAAGGACTAATATTAAAGTTATATTAAAGTTGAAGTAGAGACTTCAAAGGTGTCAAAACACCTCCCAAGAATTCCCCATCCCCCATTAGCACATGCAGTCTCCTGTCTGGATTTCTAGTGGCAGGACACACGTGTCCTGGCTTTGTTCTTCCCATGTCCCAGGTTTGCCTCATGTTGTCCTAGTGGTTTCCAAACCCACTGAAAGGGAACCTGGGGGCAAATAACTTCTTCCAAACAATGGACCAGACTTGGAACAGCAGGGTCTGAGATGAGATCATTGGGCAAAATGGGAGCAATAATCTCTCTTCTTATCCTTTGGAATGGGAGAAGGCTTGAAATTAGGGGGAGACTTGAGGTGTCATTGAGCTTTTCAATTGATAATATTGTTGGGGAATCCTCTTCTCTCTGAATTGATTCGGACCTGAGAGTTGGATGTGGATGTTGTGGGACAATAAAACCTTCCCAGATGATATCAGCTCAAGACTTCACCTGAACTCATGTGATGCCAGGTCCCCAGGAGCCACAGCTGCAGAGAGCAAGGGACCGAGCAGCCACAGCACCCGTCTGCTATGTGCCAGCCACTCTCTCTGACCCTCATAACAGGCCTGTGATGGTGGTAGTAATACTTTGCAGCTGAGAAGCGAGGGCTCAGACAGGTTAAGACACTTGGCAAAGCCAACCCAGGTGGTCATTGTTGGAACTGGGGTTGAACTCAGATTGTCTTACAGTAAAGTTGGGCCTTGCCCTTGTACCCTCTTTGCCTACCAGGAACGTGTATGTTGGAGAATTCATACAGTCAGGTTTGAGCCTGGCCCAGCCTGAGAAAAGTGTCTGTGGTTCCCTCCACCCCCTCTTGGCTTTGATACCAGACAAGGACTCCACATGTATGGGTGCTGTTATAAAATTTTTATTTTTTAATTACATGTGCATTGTAATAAATCCAAACAACACTAAGTGGATAAAGCAGGAGGAGAAAGGCCCTGCCTCCTTCACCCCTGAGACCTTGTCTTGTGCTTATGACATGTAGTTGATAGTGCCTGCTTGGGGGTCAAGTTGCCAGGCCCAATTCTGGGCCCCACCCATTACTAGTGCTACAGCTCTGGGAAAACTATGCAACTTCTCTGTTCCTCAGTTTCTTCATCTAAAAAATGGACTAACAGTATTTATCTCATGAGATTGTAGTAAGGATTAAATATCTAGGTAAGTGCCTGGCAAAGAATAAATATTCAATAAATCATTAGCTATTTTTATTATATATGGCTTGTAAAATCCAAAGAGAATGTTCACGGTGTACATATTGTGCTGCAACTACCCTTTTCACTTTACAACATTTTGTAGACTTCTTTCCAAGTTTGTGCATATGGCACTTTTAAAAATGGTTGTGTAGAATTTTATGTGTATCAAGGTGCTGTAATTTATTCATTTAGACATGCACAGACACTTACTTTATAGCCATGTGCCACATATGGATGTTTTGGTGAACAATAGACTGCGTGTATGACCGTGTTCCCATAAAAATGTAATGGAGCTGAATTTCCTGGAAGAAGTGGACAGATATGTGGTTCAGGAGGAATTTCTTTTTCTTTGATAGGAGCAGTATCTATAGGACTTGGTAGTAGATTTCCTGTCATCATAGCAGCTCAACTCTGAGTGCACAGAATACATCCCAAACAGTCACTCCTGATTGTTTTCAGCACAGAGGAGCCTGTTATCCAGTGCTACATATTCAGAGGGTGCTACAGGCCTCCCAGGTCTAACCTGCTGGTGTTCAGAGCACATCGCTGTAAATTCTCTGTCAAGGACCTAAGATCCTGTATAAAGACACAGGTCCACAGGAGCTACCTTAACTAGTACTAAGTGCCACTGCCACTTTAGTGAAAGCTGTCTGTGGTGGTGTGGAACCAGCCTGACCCTGCACTTTGAAAATATTTTCAGGTTGTAACAATTTAATGCATAGATGTTTTAATTTCTCTCATCAACTCAATCCCAGAGAGTGCCCTTTATGCCAGAGAGGGTCAATGGAACCCAAAACAAATTTCTCAAGTCAAAATATTGACTCCTCAGTTCTGCACCCTCTCCATGTTAAACACCCTCTTTTTAAATGAATATCACAAATTTCAATTTTTTCTTTGGAATGTGTCATGTATCAAATTTTATTTATTTTTTTAATTAAATTTATTGGGGGTGACATTGTTTAGTGAAATCATATAGGTTCCAAGTGTACCTTTCTGTGTTACATCATCTATATATTGCATTGTGTGTTCAACACCCAGAGTCAGTTCTTCCATCACCATATATTTGATGCCTCTCCCTCCTCTACCATTCTTTCCCCCTCACCTTTTGGCAACCACTAAGTCATTGTCTGTGTCCATGAATTTTTGTTTCTTTATTTGTCTTGTTCCTTTGTTGCTTTCAGTTTTATATACTACATATGAGTGACATCATATGGTTCTTGATCCTTTGAGTCTGACTTACTTTGCTTAGCATGGTAATGTCAAGATGCACCCATGCATCACAGATGGCACTATAGCTGAGTAATATTCCCTTGTGCATAGAAGGGCTGTCCAGAAAGTATTCAGCCATGTAGTATGAAAAAATAAAGCATTTATATTTGGATTATTTTCCAGACAGCCCTCACATGTACCACATCTTCTTTATCCACTCACCTGTCAAAGGACACCAATTGTTTCCATGTCCTAGTCACCATGGATAATGCTGCAGTGAACATTGGAGGACATATGTCTTTACAGATAAGTGTTTTCAGATTATTTGGGTAGGTAACCCAGAAGAGGGATTTCTGGGCCATAGGGTAACTCTGCTCTTAATTTTTTGAGGAAACTCCATACTTTTTTCCACAGTGGCTGTACCAATTTACATTCCCATCAGCAGTATGAGGGTTCCTTTTTCTCCACACCCTCTCCAGCACTTGTTATCCTTGTCTTGTTGATCACAGCCATTCTCACAGGTGTGAGGTGGTATCTCATTGTGGTTTTGGTTTGCATTTCCCTGATAGCTAATGAGGATGAGCATTTTTTCATATGTCTGCTGGCCATTTGTATGACTTCCCTGGAGAAGTGTCTGTTAGTTCATTGCCCATTTTTTAATTGGAATGATTTGTTGTTGTTCTTGAGTTCTTTATATATTTTAGAGATTAGCCCCTTATCACAGACATTGTTTGCAATTATTTTCTCCCATTCAGTTGGTTGCCTCTTTGATTTTGTTGATGGTTTCTTTAGCTGTACAGAAGCTTTTTAGTTCAATATAGTCCCATTCATTTATTTTTGCTTTTACTTCCCTTGCTTTTGAGGTAAATGTCATAAACTCCAATTTGAACCCAAGATCTATAAGTTTAGCACCTGTGCTTTCTTGTGTATAATTTATTGTTTCAGGTCTTATGTTTAGGTCTTTGATCCATTTTGAGTTGACTTTGGTATATAGTGGCAAATAGCAGTCTAGTTTCATTCTTTTACATGTGGCTTTCCAAACTTCCCAGCAGCATTTATTGAAGAAGCTTTGTTTTCTGCATTACATGTTTTTGGCTCCTTTGTCAAAAATTATCTGCTCACATGTATGTGGGTTTATTTCTGGGTTCTCAATTCTATTCTATTTGTCTGTGTGTCTGTTTTTCCTGCCAATACCATGTTGTTTTGATTATTATTGCTCTGTAGTATAAATTGCAGTTAGGTAATGTGAGACCTCCACCATTGTTTCTTCTTCTTAGGATTGCTTTGCTATTTGGGGTCATTAGTCATTCCATACAAATCTGATGATTATTTGTTCTATTTCTTGAAAAATGTCATTGGGATTCTGATGGGGATTCCATCAAATCTGTATATTGCTTTGGGTAAAATGGCTATTTTAATTATATTGATTCTTCCAATCCATGAACATGAAATATCTCTCCATTTCTTTGTGTTTTCTTCAATTTTTTAAAAATAATGTCTTATAATTTTCAGTGTATAGGTCCTTCACATTCTTTGTTTATTCCTAGGTATTTTCTTCCTTTTGTTGCAATTGCAAAATAAATTACTTTTTTCATTTTTTTCCTGAAATTTCATTGTTAGTATATGAGACTACAACAAATTTTTGTACATTGATTTTTGTATCCTGCAAATTTACTGTATTTGTTTATTGTTTCTAATAGTTCTTTGGTACAGTCTTCAGAGTTTTCTATATAAAGAATCATGTCATCTGCAAAAAGTGACAATTTAAGTTCTTCATTCCCAATTTGGACACCTTTACTTCTTTTCTCTTGCCTGATTGCTCTGTCTAGGACTTCTAATACTATGTTGAGTAACAGTGGTGACAGGGGGCATCCCAGTCTTGTTCCTGATTTTAGAGTAAAAGCTTTCAGTTTTTCACCATTCAGTATGATATTAGCTGAGGGTTTGTTGTGTATAGCCTTTATTATGTTGAAGCACTTTACTTCTGTACCCATTTTATTAACTGTTTTAATCATAAATGTATGTTGTTTCTTATCAAGTGTGTTTTCTGTATCTATTGATATAATCATATGATTTTTGTCTTTCATTTTGTTTATGGGGTGTATCACATTGATCTATTTGCATATGTTAAACTGTCTGTATGCTCCTGGGAGGAACGCCACTTCTTTGTGTTGTATAATCTTTTTCATGTATTGTTGCATTCGATTTGTTAGCATTTTGTTTAGGTTTTTTGCATATGTATTCATCAGAGACATTGGTCTGTAGTTGTTTGTGTGTGTGTGTATGTTGTCTTTACCAGGTTTTGGTACTGGTGGTCTCATAGGATGAGTTAGGAAGTATTGCCTCTTCTTCAATTTTTTTTTTTTTTGAAAGTTTGGTAGAATTCACTAGTAAAGCCATCTGGTCCTGGACTTTTGCCTTTGGGGAGGTTTGGGTGGTTGTTTCAATTTCCTTACTATTGATTCATCTATTTAGACTTTCCAGTTCTTTGTGATTCAATCTAGACAGGCTATATGTTTCTAAAAACTTGTCCATTTCTTCTAGGCATTGATTGGTGGCACATAGTCTTTCATAGGATTCTCACATTTTCCTTTGTATTTCTGTGGTAACTGTCGTAACTTCTCCTCTTTTATTTCTGATTTTTATTATTTGTGTTTTTTCTCTTTATTTCTTAGTAAGTCTAGCCAAGGGTTTGTCAATTTTATTAATCTCTTTAAAGAACAATCTCTTTGTTGCATTAATTTTTTTTATTGTCTTTTTGTTCTCTACTTCAATTAATTGTACTCTAATTTTTATTATTTCCTTTCTTCTGCTGACTGTGGTTTCACTTGTTCTTCTTTCTCTACTTCTTTAAGATGTAATGTTAGGCTGCATATTTAGGATTTTTCTTGTTTCTTGAGATAGGCTTGTGATGATATAAATATCCTTCTTAATACAATATTCTCTGAATTATAATAGTTACGATGCAATGTATTTTCATTCTCCTTTGTTTCTATGTATCTTTTAAACTCTCCTTTTATTTCTTCTTTGACCCAGTCATTCTTCAATGGCATGTTGTTTAATCTCCACATATTTGTGATTTTTTTCTGTTACCTTTTCATCGTTGATCTCCAAATTCATAACCTTGTAGTAAGAGAATATGCTGGGTATGATTTCAATCTTCTTAAATTTGCTGAGGCTATTTTTGTGTCTCAGTATATGGTCTATCTAGTTCTATGTGAACTAGAAAAGAAGGTATAATCTTGTGTTCTAGTATGAAGTGCTCTGTAAACATCCATTACATTCATTTGATCTAATGAGTAATTTAAGGCTAATATTTCCCGGTTTTCTATTTGGATGATCTATCCATGGCTGTCAATATTGTACTTAGTTCCCCTTCTATAATTGTGTTATTGTCTGCTTCTGCCTTTAGTTCTGTTAGTATTTGCTTTGTATACTTTCATGCTCCCTGACTGGGGGCATATATATTGATAAGTAGTATGTCTTCTGTTGTATTGTCCCCTTTATCATTGTGAAATGTCCATCTTTGTCATTTGCTACCTTTTTTATACTGAAGTCTGTTTAGTCAGATGTAAGTATGGCTACTCCTGCTTTTCTCTCAATGTCACTTGCTTTGAACATCATTTTTCCATCTTTTCATTTTGAGTCTATTTGTCCTTATAGCTGAGACATATCTTTTGGAGGCAGCATATGGTTGGGTTTTGTTTTTTTATCCAATCCATTACTCTATAACTTGTTATATTCAGTCCATTTACATTTAGGATGATTACTGATGTCTGAGGATTTCCTATAGCCAATTTATCTTTTGTTATCTAATAGCTCAGTGTCTCCAATATTTCTCTATCTTTTTGTTTCTGTCAGTTATTTTAGTTTGGTGGTATTCTATAATTTTTCTCCTCTGTTTTTATTTTTTATGCAATGTGTTTCAGTTCTGGATTATTTTTGGTTATCCTTAAGTTTATGTAAAAGTAATTTTCATATATATAATCGTCATTTTTCTTCAATATACTTCTTATCTCCAACCTTTACTCTCAGCTCTTTTATGTTTTTGTTGTCACAAATTATACCTATTTATGCTGTGAGTTGATTTCTGAGTTGGGATAACAAGTGGTTTTCTTCTCTTTTTCTTATTTTTTATGTTTTTATCTTTTTTATCCTTTATGTTATGTTTAAGTGTATAGTGTCCTATTTTGTGTAGACATGGCCATTTCTTGCTTCTCTCTGATATTAGTAATCTTGCTCTTGTTTTTGTATCCTTTTGGCTTACTGTTTCAGGTCAAACAGCCTCCTTTAGTATTTTCTGTAATGCAGGCCTTATGGTGGAAAATTCCTTCAGCTTCAGTATATCTGAAAAAGTTTTTATTCCTCTATTATATCTAAAGGATTACTTTGCTGGATACATTATTCATGGCTGGTAATTTCTCTGTCTCAGTAGTTTGAATATTTGATTCTACTCCCTCCTAGTTTATAGAGTTCCTGCTAAGAAGACTGATGATAATCTAATGAACTTCCCTTTGTAGATTACAGTCTTGTTTTCTCTGGCTGCCTTGAGAATTCTTTCTTGGTCATTAATTTTTAGTGGCTTCAGTATAATGTGCCTTGGAGAAGGCCTGTTGGGATTGAGGTAGGTAGGTGTTCTGTTTACTTCTTGGAATTGAGGGTCCAGTTTTTTCCATGGGTTTGGGACATTCTCATCAACTATTTGTTTAAATAAACTCTCTGTAACCTTTTTCCTCTTCTCTTTCTGGTATATCCATCATTCTTATATTGATCTTTTTGATGGAGTCGGATAGTTCTTATAGAGTTTTTCTTTCTTTCTTTCTTTATTTGTTACTATTTATTTATTTTTTTAATTCATTTTTATTGTTAGACTTATTGGGGTGACATCTGTTAGCAAGGATTACATAGGTTTCAGGCATACAATTCTACAGTGCATTGTCAACTTGATGTATAATAAGTTCACCACCTAATGTGACTTCTCTTTCCATCAAGTCTCTCATCTTCCAACTGCCTCATTTCCAGATTTCCATTTTCGATATTACTAATTCTTTTCTCCATCTGGTCAGCCTATTTCCTTAGCTAGCTATTTTATTTTTCATTTCTTTTATTAAGCTGTTCATCTTCAGAATTTCTATTTGTTTTTAAAAACTTTCTGTGTCTTTGGTAAAATATTCACTTTTTTCATTGATTTTATTTCTGAGTTCATTACATTGCCTGAGTTTTCTTGCATCTCATTGAGATTGTTTTTTTTTTTAGAACTGCAATCTTGTATTCTCTGTTATTTAAATCACATATTTCCATGTCTTTAAGTTCATTTTCTGGAGATTTTTCAGTTTCTTTCTGAGTAGCCTTGTTAGCTTGGTTATTCATATTAATTATTGGATTATTTGTCTTTCTGGGCATCTATTAGAGTGGATTCTACAGCAGGTAAATATGAAGAGGTCTTCCTTTTGCTTTCATGTAGGTGGCACATAAGTTTTTATTTTCTCTCTTGTGCTATAGTGTTTTATTTCAGTTGTGTTTCCCCTCTTCTTGCATGACGGGAGATTTCCTAGGATGTGGGCTTCTCCTCTGTGACCAGGTTGCCCTAATCTCAGGGCACACACCCCTCCCCATGAGATGATGTGGTGGGCAATGGGGTTCTGAGCCTCTGTAACCCCAAGGCTTATGTGTCTCAGCTGCTCTGAGTGCCCCCAGCTCTGATCAACTGGGAAAGGTGGGAGCAGGGTTGGCTGGTAGAGGCAGCAGGCACATTTTGGCTCCTGGCAATGTGGACTGACTGCCCATAGCTGTCTCACCCCTGTAGCTCCTTACCTGCACACCGGAGTTAGCTGCACTGTGTGTCTGCCACTCAGGTGCTGAGTCTTCTGTTCTCAGGGCTGTAGATATTCTACTCTTTAACCCAACATTTACTGCTACAGTTTCTTCTGGGGCCCACAGAAACACTGGGAGGGTGTGAGGGAAGTGAGCTCTAGGAGGCTGGGGGAAGGCAGCCAGGCTCTGTGTCTTTGTTTTATGCCTGGCAGTGAAGGCAGTGAGGGCTTTTATACTTCTGTATTTGGTCTTTGCCTGGAGGTCCCAGCCTTGATTGCTGGTTTCAACCATATTATATTTTGATCCCTCAGGCAGTTTTGGGGGCCACAGAAAGTGCACCCACAGTTTAACTTTTTCCCTCTCCAAGGGCCATGATGAGCTCTGGTCTGCATCCCATGGTTCCCATCTCTGCACTTCTCCTTTCCCTCTTCCCCTGTCATCTCAATTTTCCACCTTTATGTGTTTCAGTGCAATGTGTGGATCTCTCAGCTGTGTTTGTGTGTTACATAGGGAATCCTTTGTTGGACTATAGTTGTTCATTTTGCTATAACTTCTAGAAGGAGGTTTCAAGGAGCACCCCTTATGCTGTCATTTTCCCCAGAATAATATGCTTGTATATCTTAATTAATCCTCAAAGGTATTTGTAGATAGATTCTATTAGTTTGCCCATTGTAGAGATGTGAAAATCGAGGATCAGAGAAGTAAATCCATTTGATGAAAACCATATCACATCACTAACAAGTGCCAAAGCCACAGACAAACTGGTCGTAGTTAAACTCAAAGCCCATGCTTATCCACTGTGCTATCCAGCACTGCATTATTGATCAAATTGTGGCTCCTCCTCTCTTGGCCAAATCTGACAGTTACACCCAGATGCCCTTCAGGTGTGCATAGGAGAAGCAAAGTCCCAGACTTCCAAGGACTGAGGACGTAGTCCAGTGTTTGAAGTGCAGATGCATGGTCTCTGTGGGAGGAGCATGGGTGAGCTCCAGACCTCCCCATTCTGGGAGGACAGCACCTATGAGCTTGGAGCAGTGGTTTCCAACACGTTTTCACTTGTGTAAACCTTTTAAATCCATTTCTATAAATTGTACTCCTTGTTTTAAAAACAGCTGTTTTTAAATACTGACACTTTTGTTTAGTGCCTATCCTAATGTAAAATAGTAGAAATGACATAATAAATTAGGAAAGAAAAATTGTGACACTAAAGGTACAAATCACAAATTTAATTGTACAATATTTGCAACACAGTTAAATATTGATGATGGTGATCAAGTATTTAACAAACTTTTATTCTTAATAATATTTATTTGTGTTATTTGAAGTCTGTAGTAATTGTTATGAAGATCATTAGCCAATTGAAACATTGTTAGTGAGATTGTTGAGCTTGCTTTTATGCACTTTGTTCCTTGAAATCAGATTCAAAAGATGCAAGATACAGTCTTAAATTTGGACTTGCATTAAGCTTGTTACAGTACTTATTTTTATGAAGGTGTAATAAGAAAAAGCTCTCTCCAGTAGTTCAGTATTAGTAAATGGCAAGAGGTATTTCAGTGAGCTTCTCACCGAGTTGTTTGTATTTCTCACTGACATATACCCATAAGGTAATAAGATGCTTTCTGTTAAAATCAGAATTTAAAGAAGAATCAGTTGAAAGTTTGATTAAATGTTCCTTTTCATTGATGGATAGTTTAGGTTCTTTGAAGAATTCTTCATTGAAGAGATCTGCAATCCAGTTGTTTTCTTTTCCCTATTGAGAGAAGTACTCATAAAAGAAAACTTTTAGATCTTCCAAGTAACTTAAAATATTCTCTTACATGTTTTGGGATAGGAGCAAGTCACTCTCAGGTGAGAAGTTGTATTCAGAATTTCAAACACTTCAGGCTGATCTCTTTCAATACACACTTTCCAAAAGTCCAGTTTTTAAATCATTGACTCAATTTTGTCAGTTACTTTGAATATAGTGATTGAGCTGTTTTGAAGTTCCAAGTTGAGTTTGTTTATTTCTAGAAAAATATCTGATAAATATGCAAGACATTGAAGCCATTCACTGTCCTGAAACTTTGGAGCAAGAGGGAAATGATGGTCTTCAAAAAATACCTGGACTTCATGTTTAAGTTCAAACATCCATGTAAGTACTTTGCCATGAGAAAGATACCTTACCTCCATATGCAAAATAATGTGCTGTGAATGTTGTTCATTTCTTCACACAACGCTTTAAACAACTTGGAGTTTCGTGGTTGTGACTTAATAAAATTTACAACTTTTACAGTTTCATCAAGAACATCTTTCAGTTCACTAGGAAGAAGCTTGAATGCAAGACTTTGTTTGTGAATGCAGCAGTGACTCCATGGTTCTGTCAGTGCATACACCCCAACAATTTGACCAACTAATGTCCTTTTCAATGAAATAATCATTGATTGCATTAAAAATATCTTTGCCTATGGTATGCTGTCAATGGGTAACAAAGCAACAGGTTTTCCTCAATTTCATTTTCTACCAAGTACCTCATGATGATGAGTGAAATAAATCAGCAGCATCTACACTTTCAGTGACCTGAATGGAAAACAATTTACTTTTTCTAATTGTATGTCCTACTACAGCTTCAACATCGTCAGACATATTCTGAATTTGTCCAGACATTATATTGTTTGAAAAAGAGAAAAATATTGATTTTGCTGTCATATTCTTCCCCAAACATACAAAAGATGGTATCTTTAATACAAGGAGAAATTAAATCTTCAGCTATGGTGTAGTTTTTACCACATTTAGCTATGCATTAAGCAATACAGTATAAAGCCTTTACTGCATTCTCATTGTCTTTATTTTCTGACATCATGTATGGAGTAACAGTTGCACAATTTTATAAGCACTGAAAATAATCTATTTCTTTGCTTTTATACACAGAATGTTTAGTTTCTAGATGTCTCATGAGTAGAGAGGGTTTCAAGCAAACATTGGATAATATTTCCCCACACACAGCACACAAAGGCTTAGGACAGTCATCATCCCCTACAAATGAAAACCCATATTTAATATACTCCAGAGTATTTCCTTTTCTTCTGTGTAGTATCTGAGGCATGCACCTTTTTAGTATCTCCTGGTATGGGTGTACTTGTAGCTATAGACACGCCTTGAGAAGTACTTGGCAACAGGTTATAAGCCATATTAATTTTTTTAACCATTTCTTTTTTCAACCACTGATCCATAATGACATGCTTAAAAATCACTGACAATAATAACTGAAACTATATTAAACATTAAATGAAAAGACTATTTGAAAAGAATCACTATTAGAGACAATGCACTTACTTTTACTCAGTCAATAACTAAACTGATCAAATAGTCTGGCTACAGATGTATTTGTATGTTTGAGAAAGTTCTAGAAATGTCACAAATGCATTGTTCTGAAACTGTGTAATGATTGGTAGATGAGGGGTGTGGGAGAAGGGTTCATAGCCATGCCCTCACCAATCATCATGTGCTAATGTGATCTAATTTTGAAGTGTTTCCATTAATGGTGATTTGAACTTAAGATTTATTGTTCCATATGTAACATTTTGCATTCTTTTTTGCTTTACTTGTTTTTTCACCATTACTAGTTATTTTTCATGTATCTCTGAACGGCCCAGCATGTACCCCTGGGAGTGTACATACTACCACTTGGGAACTGATATTATAGAAGGTGAAGCAAAGAATACTCATTTCCTCCTCAATATTCATTCTTCTCTTTGTCTTTCAGAACAGAACAAATTTTATTCCATGTGGCAATGGGCCTAACAAAAGAACTAAGATTTCTTGCAGCTGGAGGGAGCCAATGGTTGAAAACAGAAGTGGTTGGGTAGAGCTTCTGAGAAAATGCTTTAACAGTAGGACAGACAGTGGCATATAACCCTTTCTTCCTTGCTCTCCCTGTACCTGATTTCTGCCTACAGTGCAGACATAATGGCTAAAACTCCAGCGATCATTTTGGGACATGAGTGGTCTTGAGGATGAAGGCTATGTTCTAAGGATGGTTAAGCAGAAAGATTAAAGATCCCTGCTCCTGATTACCATGAAAAACTTTCTGCTGCCTATCTTGGTGCTTCTTTTGTGTGAGAGAGAAATACATTGTTATTTACAGTTTCTGTTACTAGTTTCTGCCTGCAACTCCTGCTAGATGATGCTATATAGGCATAGCTTTTTTTTTTTTTTTTTTTTTAACCAAGGATAGCTAGATGTTCAGAGGCTGGGTGGCCTTGCATAAGTAATCTACCAATCTTTTAAAATTCTATTATATAATCCAAACATATTCTTCCATTTTTAGCAGAACATTGGGTCTAAAGATAGACTAGTGCATCATAATAATGAGCCAGCTTATTATTTAGGGATCTCACTAAATTGGGAATATTTAGGTGACCAAGGGGAGAATGCTTTATTATAAAGTTGCTGATATAAGAGGTGCCTAAGCCTCCAAGGGAGTTTCCCAGAGACTCCTCCAGCCTCTAGAGTAAAGTAGCAACCAACATTGGCTAAAGGTGCCAGGCATGACAAGTAACCAGGCTGTGGAGCCCAGCAGAGCCCACTCCCCTTCACCTGGGCTGTGCATGAACTTGTGCAGGGTGGACAGTTAGCATCTGTTTGCCTGGATGGGTTGCTAAGGTCAGCTTTTGTCCTGAATGTTTGGTGACTGTGCCATGCTGCTTAACTATTTTGAATATCACTCTCACAGAGTACAAGGCTTTTACACCTGACAACCTCTTCCATTGATGATGTATCACTTCATCCCCAGATCCTCCCTGGACCCATGGCA
>PVJL010016731.1:0-20145 GCA_004026885.1 Lyroderma lyra | reverse complement strand
TGGTTGTACCAGTTTGCACTCCCACCAGCAGTGTACCAGAGTTCCTTTTTCTCCACATCCTCTCCAGCACTTGTTATTCCTTGTCTTGTTGATAATAGTCATTCTCACAGGTGTGAGGTGGTATCTCATTGTGGTTTTGATTTGCATTTCCCTGATAGCTAATGAGGATGAGCATTTTTTCATATGTCTGCTGGCCATTCAGACTCTTGCCTTGTGTATTCTGTCTTTGAAAAAACGATATCATATTTTGGTCACTGTTACATTTATATATGACAGCTCAAACCCATTGGGTATTTTCTCATTAAAAGAACTATAAACTGAGTATTTTGTTGCCATTCTGCTATTATTTCAGGTCATCTACTTCTCAAAAGAAGAAAAGGTATCAGTGTTGTGATTCTTCTTTGGGGCTGTCCAAAGACTCGCTATACAGGATTATTACCTGTGACATTTTGAGTAACATTTGATCTTCAATGCCATAAGGATAAAATAGTACATTTTTCTTGAAGCACAGATCATTATTGGAATTACCATTACTGTAGAGCCTTCTCTTGCATAAAGTCTGGGAAAACTAGTGCATTTGCCTATCAATTTACTGTGATTCCTAACATAGGTTACACAGTAAAAGGTCAGAACCACACACCTAAATATATCACATGTTGCTTCCAAAATCCAAAACTAAGTAATGGGCCTTATTTATAGTGGAATACAGTGCAAGCATCTTGGCTTTTCTATTCAGAAATGTATTCAACCTTCTCCATCACTAAAATTCTTGAAAATTAACTGCAATAACAAGTTCTGGAATATTTGTCATGATTTTTCTCCTGCATTTTAGTTCTAGTCATGTGCCTCTAACTTGGGCTTCTAGGATACCTGATACTTCCTGTTCACCAGATCCAATGTCATGTCACCAATATAGTACAGTAATGTCACTTAATATGGGATGTCTAAATAATCAAGGTCCTTGAAGACTATACACTGACACACAGAAACAAATTTAAACTAGTCCTGGAGAATGAGAATTAAGTTGAACTTCTGTCCCTGTCACTGATTGTAATATTCCTTTTGACTGGCATGAATAGGAAGTATTAGCCAGGTTCCAATAGCTACCAGGTCCTAGAAAGCTATGTTGATTTACTTTATCAAAGATCTCACATCTCTGGCCTCAACTACAACTACAGGCAACACCTGACTGCAAGATCCATTTGGGTTTTCATCAAACATATGATGTAAAGGGGCTGTTTAATAAGAACCACAGTTCTGTATGTCTCGAGTATTTGAAGGTATGGCAAATCCCTGAAAATTTTCAGAAATTCAGAATTGCTTTGATTTACTTTTTTTATATAGATAGACAGTCCCATTGGTTTAAATTTGGTTCTTTCACTAATCGTAGTCCTCATGTGACAAGTCAGGGAGTCAATATTATGCCGTTTTAGGAAGGTGTCTATTTTCACTTTTCCTTTAAGAACTCAAGGGATAACTTTAGAAAAGGTTGGTGGACTTAACCTAAAAGTCTGTGAGTTAAACATGAACCCAAACTTGATATTTTGGCTCTTCAAAGAGTAAGGATTACTCAAAACAATTATCTAAAAATCTCCAATATATGACTATATTCATTTCTTAGTACACAGTTCACCATGATAAATGGGCACAGTTCTTTTCAGTGCAGGTTAGGTAAAACATGCAAGAGATGTAAGATTCTTCCTTAAGAACAGTGGTTCTCAAATAGTATGAATCAGATCACCTGAAGGGCTTCTATAAGGGACAGATTTCTGCACCCCAAACCAGAATTTCTGACCAAGCAGGTCTCTGAATATGCCTCAAATAAATTTGCATGTATATTAAGTTCCCAGGTAATGCTGATACTGCTGGACAAGGGACCACACTCTGATAACTACTGCTTGAGAAATTCAAACTTACTTTTAGTCAATGGGGTTCTGGAAATATGAATTTCCTTAAAGCTGAAGACTGAGGCAAAGCTCCTGACTTTCAATTCGAAGTTCTAAGAAGAAAATAACTTAAATGTGGAATCTAGTCATCAAGACTTTGGTTTTTCCACTGTACAGATAAAATATACTTTAGTACACTGTCCATCTATTTCATTCCTAAGGATTCAGTATTCAGTTAATCACGTTCACAACCCAGGTAATTCGAAACCTCCTGCTCACTCTATCATGGATAGTGTACCAACTTGACATGTCTATGGAAGACAAACTTGATTTGATTCTGAGTAAATTTCTCCTATATGCCCACAGAATGGCACTAAATGAAATGATATGTCTCTATAAAAACCATCTTTAGTTATATCTAATCTATATCCCTTTACAATTTTAATAAAGCAAAGATAGATCTCATGTTTTCTTTATTTGTTCTTATGACAGAGGTATGAACTTAGGTCTTAAGGTCTGTGAAAAGCTCAAGGACTTAAATTTAGCAATGCACTGATGTTAAAACATATAAGGGTTACCCAGAAAGTATCCAGCCACGTATACATGAAAAATAGAGGCATTTATGGCTGAATTTTTTTCTGGAAGGCCCTTGTATACTGTCTTTTAGAAAGACTCCAAAATATGTTAGTCTTTTTATATTGTTATTATATTATTAATTATTATTAGAAAATGTGCTAAGTTTTTCAAAGCTGACATTGTTTTATCATTTTTTAATTATAAATTTAAGTTTGACAATATAAAAGAAAGTCAAACTATGTAAAACATTAATAGTTCATGGATTTAGGAGAGTTAATATACAATTATAAATAAAAGATGAAAATTAACTATATTATGATAAATAACAACCAAACTATATATTTATTTCTGAAAATGAACAAGATGAATATATATTTCTTGGTCCTGAAACCTGATTTGTGCTGAAGACGTATGATACTTGCTTCTCAATAATAATTCTATGCAAACACATTTAACATTTCTGAAGAGAGTAATTTCATACCTGGAGTAGTAAGCATTTTCAGAATTTTGAAGAAGGAACTGCAATTTATCATATTTTTAGAAAGGTGTTAAAGTAATTATTCTAAAAAATTCATGTATACTAATTCTCAAAAAATGACATTTCTATAATATAATTCTGTTTGTAGTTCAAAGTTGCATAAGGTAAGAAAGAATTACCAAAGAACTTTAAGCAGAAACCTTAAAAGTCCAATAAGAAAAAATTGTCTTTCTGTACCCATCTTCCAGAATTTTGAATCAAGATTAACCTTCAAGCACTTAAAAGGCATAACAACCTGGGGCTTATCTGACAGGTAAGTAGACCAGCAGTCAATTGGAGGTAGATAAGGCTTCAAAATAAGATCTTGAAAAACAAACCTTTTAAATGTACCAGTCTACTCTTAAAAGACCTTGATCATAGGAACAGTTTATAAAATGAAACATAAAGATAAAACTGAAGGTAACCATACATAAATCTAATGAAATTTATTTTGGTAAGAAATGGAATAGAGCACATGAGTGTCTTCAAATTACATTTGCTTCTTTGCAATGATCCCTGTATCTAAACATAGGTAACAGAACGTTCCCCCAAAATTGGCTACTCACTACATGTGGCACTTTAAAAGACAAAACCCATAACAGCCTAAAGCTCAAGTGTTAAAACCTGACTTTCCAATTACCTCTCCTTCCTCCAACACTTAAATCAATATTAGAAGACAATTAGAGTGTCTAGAACTAACATATATATTTCTTTTCTATTTCTAAAAATTTATATAATCACATTTTTCTTCCTATAGTTGCTACAGTTTGGATGACAGTATTGACCTGCTGTTCATTCTCTACATAGAGAATTCATGAAATCTTCTGTTCTAAATCCTACTTTTACCTGCAAGCACCCTCCATTCCCCCTTGTTATTATAAACACCAACGTTGTTTTAAGGACTACCCCACTTATTCTTGTTCTTCTATTGGAGGACTTGAAAAATAACACTCACATTATCTGACCACTTATTTGGACAAAGAACCATGTAGGCCAGTTGGGCTTTTATCTGGGATTTTTTTTTTAACTTGGAAATTCTATTTGGAGACATAGCTAGGATGTTTTGTGCCTGGCATCTGCCTGCTGCATAGAATCACATCTCCAGGTATGGAAAGGAAGGCAAGCTGAGAGAATAAAGACAACACACTGGGAAGTAGAGACTAGAGATGGAGAGAAAAATGTGTTGGTGTTTGAACTCATGATTCCAGTTGTCCCTGAGCCCCCAAAGAATGTACTTTTTCTGAAGTTCCACCTAATCTAGTCTGAGATGTATTTTACATCCAATCAGGAAGAAACAATGGGTTGAGAGTTTTTATTTAGAACTGCATTCATTTCTTATTTCTGCTGGTACAAATTAACATAAATTTAGGGTCCTAAAACAGCACATTACCAATTATCTCATAATTCTGGAGGTCAGAAGTCAGAAATTTGGTCACACCTGGCTAGTAAACAAGGTGTTGGCAATGCTGCATTTCCTTCTGGAGACTCTAGGGAAGAAATGTTTTCTTCCCTTTCCAATCTCTAAAGGCTGCCCACATTCCTTAGCTTGTTGCCCTATTCCGTCTTCAAAGCCTGCAATTGTTGATGGAGTCTTTCTCACATTGCATCACTCTGACTCTTCTGTCTTCCTCTTCCACATTTAAAGGCTCTTGTGATTACATTGGGACTATCCAGATAATCCAAGATAATTTCTCCACCTCAAGGTCATCTGATTATCAACTTTCATTTTATCTGCTACCTTAATTTTGAATGTATAAAACATATTCACACTTCCCAGGGACTAGGGCACAGACATCTTTTAGAGGCCCTTATTCTACTTATCGCAAGTGCCAAATATCAATTTACTCACTATTAATATTTTAAGAGAAATCAGAAAAAAATATATAATGCATTCTTTGAAAATGATGGTGAAAATTCACATGAACCACAAATTTTATAAAATAAATGGCTTAGGTACTTTTCCCCCCTGTATTCCTATGCATTTTTGCTAGTGACTTTTGTTTTCACTAATACAATGTAGAAACTGTGTAGCATAACATGGTGATTAAAAATGTCGAGCATAGAAGAAATCCTCAAGATCGTCTATTCCTGCCACTTATGCAATGCTCAATTCTCTTCTAAGACATCCATCCTCATTATTCTATATTTGGATACTTCCAGTGATAGACAACTCATTATCAGTGAGTTTAACGGATATACAAATCTGTGGGCATTCAAGAATGCCCTCATGGCTCTGCTCATGTGGCTTTTCATGGTTCAATCTTTGTAGACAGAAGGAGAAAGAAATTTCTGCATTTGATTCCTATATCCAATTTCCCACAGATACAGCAGACTGTAGCCCCTGGGAACCAGTGAGAAACATGGGTTCAGAAAGAGGCTATGGGATCATGGCCCTGGTCACATCATTTTGTTCTGTTTCGAGAGGAGAATGCAGAGGAGTTTGGAGGTAGGCATTCTTTTCTAGCTGTACAAGCAGCTTGAATTAATAAGACTATGTCTCACTGTGAAGTGTAGGCACTCTTTTATTCTATTGTACCGTTTGAAATAACATACCTTACAAATATATATTTTAAAAGAAGGTCAGGGTGTATTTCTTTTAGTGATTCATTTTGCTCCTGAGTCAGAACTTACACATTAACAAAGAAAATACTTTCTTTCTTTCAAAGTGATAAGAAATGCAAATTCAGTCAATCTGTAAGGTTCAAGGAGTCGGTACAAAATCTTTTATTATATTTTATTAGGAGGAGGGACATAAAGACGAGGTTTCATTCTGTTTAAAATGATATATTGGTGTTATTTACTGTATAAATCCAACAGTGGCTAGATTTTAGAATATTTATAAACGCATTTCTATCTCATCAGGAATCCCAAAGTCTATAGAAATATACAGAATAAAACTGAGACAACTGCTTTTGATATGCTGCACTAGAAAATAAAAAATAATCACCACCACTATTTCACACCATATCTTCAAAAGTTGAATGTGTCTACCATAACCCAAATGAAACAAAAATACCTAATTCTGATACTGATATTTGAGAGATGATCCCAATAATATGCTTTGATTTAAGAGCAAGCACCAAACTCTGGATCTTAGTCTTGACTTTGCCATTTAAGTCCAGTGAATTTTATAATGTAATAGGCTTTGTAGTGTGACTATACTTGGTGGTTATCAAGGGTCCTTTTGTTTTCCTCTCTCCCATTGCTTGCCTATAGGATATTTATGTATTTGTTGAATGCCTTTATTCTTGTCCATGGACACACACACACACACACACACACACACACACACCCTATAGCAACATTTATTTTTTAAAACAAACTAAATTACTTTAGTATGGTTTTCTTAAACTTGGCATTATTGATATTTGGAGCAAAATCATTCTTTGGTGTGAGTCGCATTGCAGCATGTTTAACAGCATTTCTGGCCCCCACCCAGCAGATGCAAGTGGCAATCCCCGGCCACTTGTCACAGTCAATAATGTTTCCAGATATTGCCAAATATCAACTGGGGAGCAAAATCAATCACTGAATACTGTCTGTAAAAGATTTTGCTAGAAGAAGAAAAATTAGAAATATTTTGATGCAGATAAAAACAAATACCATAAACCCTATAACACCTTGTACTTTAATTTCATAAAGTATGAAGACTTACTGTCTTTTTTGTTTCTGGCTACGCATTTTCTCTTCACTGAACGAAGCAATACAACCAAATCATAGATTGTTTTGTTACTTTTATAAACACCTAATGATTACTCAATCATTTCTGATACCCAAATAGCTATTCTCCTTCTTCATGCCTAGCTCTGGAGAAAAATACTTGCATTTTATTTCATTTATTTATTTATTTATTTTACTTCAAACATATAACATTAATTGCATACTTATTATGAGCCAGGACCATATAAATTACATGCTAAGTGGTTTACATGCACTGACACATTCACATTTCTCCATATTGGTATTTGCTAGGTATTCTCATTTTCTTTAATTTGGAATGCAGAAGAAGCCCTGAAACAAATTATCTTTGATAAGGTCTCACAGCTTCTCAATGACAGGACACAGACTTGTGCCAAGGCTAATTCTATGTAAGTATTGGCTAGACTTCTACTGAATTTACTTTTTCAAATTTTTGCTTCAGTTAAAAAATGTATTCCAATGAAGTCATACTTAGCTAATACTGCCCATATTTCATATTATGCAAAGATAATAGTAATCTATACAATAAAGTAAAAATTAATGTTAAATTACTTAGGCTCACTAATAATATTCCCTACATGGATTTTCATGCATTAATTCACTGATGGCATATACACATTCCTCCAAAGCAGTGAGCTCAGGGGTGACGGATCTCCTTAATCAGTTCTCTTTCTTCCTCTTTTGCTAACCCCAGCACCTCGCATCCAGGCCTCATTGAACACGACTCATTTTCTGTAGCCAGGAATTACTTTGCCTCCTTTGGTCTCCAGACCCCTGAAATAATATTTTTCACCTTAGCCTTCTCACATTTCTATGCTGGAGTTAAGAGGCAGAACTCACTGGGTTTTAACAGGGCAGCTTGGTTAAGTTGTAATTTTAATTTTGTGCTACTCGCTACTGGAGGCGTTTCCTTTCCATGCTGTAATTCTTGCTGTTTTTAATAAACTCACCTTGGTCTGCTGCTCATTTTAATCAGCACATATGGAAAACAACAGGCTTCTTATTTTTAAAAATCTAGTCATCTTGAAGAAAATTCAAGTAACTGGTGCTGGAATGATCAGCTGGAAGTGTTTGAACCCCTGGGGGGAAATGTGCTGGAAGGTGAGCACAGCAGTGCTGCAGTGCTAAAGGAGACATAGGAATTCATGTTAAGGAGTGACCTCAGCAAGTACCCTGCAGCTTCAAAATTCTGAACAAGAATTAAGTAAAACAAACAAACAAACAAAAAACAAACAAAAAACCCCACCTAGCTAGGAAGGGAAAAGTATAAATCAACCTATCAGCAGCAATAATAATAATGCACTTGGCTGAAAATGACTTGAACAATGAAACTCTGTGATTTCTTATGATAAGAAGTTCAGAGATAGGCAGAAGCAGGGCTGGTTCACACGAGCTGTGGGATGTTCCCAAAGACCCTGGCTCTTTGCACATTTCCTCTTTGTGCCTTCAGTATCTTGGCCACAGCTTCTCCTATACTTTTAACTTGGAGACATCAATCCAAACATCACAAACTCCAAGCAACATCAAACTCATCAAACATTATCCACAAGCAGTAAGGGAAACTTGCAGAGATCCCCAGCTTTTTATCATGGAGAAAAGTCTTTTTCAGAAACCCTGGAACATTCCGCCTTATATCTGATTGGGCAGAAATTGGTTAGGTGCACACTATAAACCAATCACTAGTAAAAGAAAATGGGATTATCATAAGTGGTTCCATAATTGGTTTATTCGTGGACTGATTCCAGCTCCTACCTTCCCAGAGAGCATTACTATCATGTCGCTAATAAAATCAAGGTTCAGTTAGCAAAGTAGAAAATGGAAAAGTGGTTGCTGTTAGTCATCAATATTATATGCCAGATTTGGCAAATTTAATTGAACCACAAGTGTTTAGGCATTAAGATATAACTTTGATCTGCAAATAGTGCCTCAAATATGCCCTATTTCTATAACATAGGCTGGGTTCCATTCTGTGATGATAAACCATGAAATAGAGTATGTTAGGATAATAAAATGACTGCTTTTTTAGTCCCCCGGATAGTAAACACACATGAAACTTCACAGACCGTCAGAAAAATAATTAAAGTGCTTTGTGGAATTGGCTTCTAATTAGAATCAGGAAATGTTTTACTGTGCCCCATCCCATATTTATTAAAGCAAGGATATATCCACATCTATGGCAATTAATTATTAATTAATGCACATGTACAAATTCATTGTGGTTTAATAATTAATTGTGAAATAATTAGTACTTCTTTAATAAGTAAATATCAAGGTAAACTATGTATGATTTTAAAAAACACAGAATAAGTGTGATAAACTTTTTACTAGATCGCATCATCAATCACTAGTTACCCTAATTTCATTTCTTCCAATATTGTCCTAAGGACAATTTTTTCTGTTGTCTACAGTAAAACTGAACAATGCAGGTTTTAATATTTTAACATACTGAATCTTAAATATTGCAATTGTAATAATTTTTTCTTTGACATGATGTTACCTTTAGACAAAAATGTAATATTTATGGCCTTATTTCTGTATCTTTTTGCAACCTCATAAATTTTATTTCAATATAAGCATAGTACACATGCCTTCTTAGGGATTTGGAGAGAACTTTCATCTAGCCCTGCGACATCTGTAAAGGAGGGAGATAGATGAGAGTTGAATTTGAAGTGCTGATGAGGATGGGTCTAGGGAGGCAGGAAGATGGGATATAACCCCCAAACACACTGCTTTCTTTTTCCACAAAGCAAGAGCAGCACAGCAACCTTTTACCTTTGAGCTTACAGCAAGTGTGATATAGTTTGCATTTTTGCTTTTAAAAGAAGAGAAGATGTAAGCTGTCCTTTAATGGAAAATCTATTCTTAGAGTATCCCTGCAGTAAAGATCCTTTGGGTATCATCTCTCTGTGAAGATAATAACACTCTCTCACTGACTTGGAGGTGACGTGCAAGACCCTAGTCCTCTGGTTATAGTTCTGGGAAGACCTCAAGGTAGCTTGACCTACAAACTGGCCAAGTCTCCAAACTCCCAGCCTTTTTAAATTGATGGGCAGAAATTTTTCTAAATATTGAGAGAGAAGCACGTCTTACTACTTGCTAGACCCCTCTCATCAGAGCTTCTCCATCCATCTTAACCACCACAACTTCGAAGTCTGGGAGTCCATGTTTTACCTGACCTCTAGACTCTTATTGACAGTCACTGACACTCATTATTCCCAATTTCTGGATTACTTCATTTCCTTGTATATATATTCCTTGAAATAAGGAGTTGATAAAATAGAATATATCATGTTTATTTATAACATTATTTACTGCAATTTATTTTCTGCAAAGCCTGGGCTACCTTTAAAAGTTAAGCTGGCAGTAAGTCTTATAAGAAGTCTTAGGCAAAGAGGCTCTAAGGATTCAGTCTAATATACAGTTTCAGATTTTTCAGGTAAAATGACATAAATCTGACCATCCATTATGGCCTACTTTAACCATAAAAGTCCACAGAAAATTTTTGTATTTTCTGTTATATGTGACTATCTCTGATAAGCTACTTCTAATGAAACTGTGCTTAAACTAAAGAGCAGCCTTGGAAAACTAAGGGATTTCTTTTCATCCACCCCTAAGTCTATAATGTGTCTGGAAAATGAAATATGGAATATAAAATTTTATTCTGAACGACCTTCTACCCTCTTTTTATACTGCTGTCTGACAATTAAGTTCATGAGCTCATCCTAGAAGAGTGTTACATACCCTCATTGCTGAGTATCACTACCGTCACCTTCTAAGTACTCCCTCTGGGAAGCTGTGCACCGACACCAGAACCTAGTCCACTCTTCAAGTCAATTTTGGAACTCTTTTTCTGGAATGGCCATTAGAGCTGTCATCACATGACCCTTGATGTCCTGAATGTCATCAAATGTCTTCCTTTCAATATTTCCTTTGTCTCCAGGTAAAGAAAAAAGTCACTGGGGGCCTGATCAGGTGAGCAGGGAGGGTGTCCCAATACAGTTATCTGTTTACTGGCTGAAAACTCCCTCACAGACAGTGCTGTGTGAGCTGGTGGATTGTTGTGATGCAAGAGCCATGAGTTGTTGGTGAAAAGTTCAGGTCATTTTTATCTAAGTTTTTCATGCAGCCTTTTCAGCACTTTCAAATAGTAAACTTGGTTTATGGTTCATCCGGATGGTACAAATTCATAATGAACAATCCCTTGATATCAAAAAAGGTTAGTAACAATATTTTGACTCTTGATTTGGACTGACAGAAATTTTTTTGGTCACGGAGAATTGGCTGACTTGCATTGTACACTTTGATGCTTTGTTTCAGGGTTGTATTGGTACACGTTTTCCTCACCAGTGAAAAACATCATTCCTCTCCAAACGGTCTTGGCAAACTTCACCTGTCCTTTGCTTTTGTTCATTGGTGAGCTCCTTTTAAAACACACCTTTCTTATGCCATGATTTTTGGTTAAGATTTTCCTAACTGTTTCTCTATTGATGTTTACTTGGTCTGCTACACTTCTCACAGTCAGCTGACTATTTTGATGCACAATTTGACAGATTTTTGCAATGTTTTCATCAGTTCTGCTCAGTATTGGCTGCCCTAACCTCTACTCATCAGTGATGCTTTCTCTCCCCTCAGAAAAACATTTAATCCATTTGTACACTGCTGTTTTCTTCATGGCATTATCCCCATAAACATGGACTAACATGTCTCTGATTTCACTTCCACTTGTGCCAAGTTTAACAAGAAATTTAATGTTTGTTTGTTGCTCTTATTTCAAGCTCCAACATTCTTGCAATGGCATACAAAACATGCAACAATAGTGAACACCACTCAGCAAGACACTGCCACATGTTGATATGAACACAGCTGTGAGACACAGATACACCAAGGTTATGACACCTTACCGAGCTGTTCATACAGTGCTGCCAACGTAAGTACACAGTAGCAAGTTCACGAACTTAATTGTCATACTGCATATCCTTATAACAACACCATCTATCAACCCTACTGCAGGTATTATCTGTCTACCTACTATAACTGTCTTGTTTGCCCTGGTATTGTCTACCACATTGATATCTAATATTATGTAGCAAACTTACAATATGTTTTGGAAGACCTGATATAAGGGATATAGATAAAAATGTTATCAACCAACTGTGTAGAAGACTAGATATTCCTTCAAAATGATGGGTATCATTAATGGTGTATTCTCCCAATTGACTTTTTTCCTGTAGGCTTAATAATGAAATTTTCCATATTATATCCAGCTGACTAAGACCCTATATATTTAACTATGAAATTCCAAGGCATAAGACAATATGCAGTAAAAATATTCAGTGCAATAAATAACTGAAAGAGCCCTATTCTAAATGATATTGTTATCTAAAGGAGAGGGTATTTTTCTTTCTTTAAGAGAAAGAGAGCAGTAACCTATTTCTGATTCCAATCAGAGACTAACTTGGGTGGTGCTGGAATGCAATTTTGGAAAGGTTTAGTTTTACTCTCCTTTGTTGCCTTTAACACAATATTTTTAGACAAAGCTTTCAGTTGAAAGCCTGGCAGATCTCATCTACTTAGAGATGAATACCTAAGGGAGACTTATTTCTCCTTTTCAGAGATTTTAGAATGAACCATTTAGTGTTTTTGCCCCATTCATTTATCTTCACATCTTGCAAATGCCATAAAGGAGAAGTGGCCCACATGCATAGTCCATCATTCTAGTCTTGTGTAAACGCAAAACCTGTTGGATTCTTGCATTTCTCAGCAGGCCCAAGTCTAAAGTCTGTGCCTCTACTGTAAGAGATCCTGGGTAGAAAAGTAGCAAGTGGCTACAGATACTCATTGTCAATTAGACCGTTTCTCTCTGACTTTCCATATGTGTCTGTTTTAATTTCAGATCCTTGTCCTTGGTAGTTCTTTGTCCCTTGAATCCCTTGAGATGTAGAAGACTACTTGCTACCTTAGAGAAACTTTCGACCCAGTTTCTAACCTCCTATGAACCAAACTTGAGCAAATATCTGGCAAGGAAAATCATCACGTGTTGGAGAATTGCACAATGTCCAATTTTTTAACTCTAACCCAGCATAACCAATAAAAGACTTTCTGGGGACTCTCTCTTCCAGACGGGATCTCTACCTATGTCAAACCCCAATCAATCCTTACCCTCCAGTCTATCCTATACCCTAATCATAAATCTCCTGGAAAACACAGTTTGCAATTTTCAATTCACTTCTGCAAAGCATTTTCTCTTTGCAATTTTAGTCAATTTAATCCTCCACGCATACATAGTTATCTGATGGCTTCAATTATATGAGCTTACTGTTTTATCTAACTTGTCCAGCTGTCCTCAGTGAGAGAGTCAGTCTGCCATCACCTACTATTTCTATTCGAGAGAAGTAATCTTACCAATGAATTAAATGAAACAACTCAGTGGATTTTCATTGATCTTATGTTACATAGTATTTAACACCATCTAGAAACCTGCCTTGTTTCACTGATGCTTCTTCTGTAATAACAGATTTGGTACAGATTAGCAGCTCATAAAAAGGGCGTTACTTCTGGCATACCCTGTGTGAGATACATCTCTAGCTCCTCTCACACATGTCTAAAATCTAAGTTACCTACTATTAATAGTTATGTAAATACATATCACTATAAATATATGTTCTGGAGTATAGATATTCAGCAGAAAGGGAAAAGTGTTAAAAATTTTTCGAATTAACAGAAGATTACAGAATAGGGAAACCAACATAATAAAACTGTAGAAAAATGTGCGGTGTTGTTCTTGCCCTACAAAAAATTCTGGAGGTCCCTATTCTCCTAAAGGATAGACATTTATTAATAACATCATCAATAGACTCAAACCAGTGGCAGCAACTGAGTTCATTTGGGCCAGCAAATAAAATATGAGTCATCAATATTATTTTTATTAATCTACCAGTGCTACGTTCTACAAGTAACCTCAGTCTTTTCCATAAAATTGAAAAATTATATAAATATGCTACAGGAATAATCCCATATGCATCGTTGAAATTTTCATGGAAATACAAATTATTATATTGATAATATCTCCAAGGATGTAGCCTTTAATTTTGATTTATTATATATGTAGTAAGTTGGAGCTCTAAAACTTTCCATTTGTAATATTCAGTTACCATAGCCTTGTGCTATAGGGTAGAAGCCAACATGGGATTTGTCCACTTGAATTACAAAGTAACATTTAAAACTGGAGAAATAATCATAGTGGTTTTTAAGATTCACTACTGCAAACATGAGGTGAATTCTCTTATAACTTCTGTTATTATGTAGCCCTTGAAAGCTCTCACTCAGATTGGCAGTTCAAAGTAGTAATAAGTAGCAATTTAGGGTTCATAGGGACTAGTGTTAGCTCAAGAGTCAGTATTTAACAGTCTTTGAAAAGTTTGGTTATTTTTTTTCTCCATTGTTTATCTATATACATAATATATATCCATGATGATTTCATAGGAAAAAGAAGTTTTGAACACAATTTATGGTTAAGTCAGTCCTTTGAGTCAAATATTTGAGTCATTCTGCCTGGACCTGAATTTAGAATCCTCACTCTCTTACAATATGACACTGAAAAAGTAAATGACCCTTTTTAGCTTTGGTCACTTTGTTGATATAATGAATACATCAATTCCACCTGATCAATGGAGTTCTTTTCAATTGAAATGATCTATGTACATATCTAACACAGTTCCTGTCACATTTCTATTATTAACCATAACAATAGTCGTTAATAATAACATGAAAACATGATATTGACAAAGCTAAAGGTCTCCCCTTTATGTATGCATTCCATTCACATTAGCCACTTTAGTCCAAAGGTTAATTCTTTTTATTTGCTAGATTTTTTGTCTTCACATCTTTTATTATAATCAAGCAGTTTCATTTTCTACATTTGGAAATAGTTTTTATGAAGGAGGACAATTGAGCAGCAATTCTTTTGACACATGTTTTTCTACTGCAAATGGAGGAATATATTTAGTGTTTAATTCTTTTGGGTCAACAATCTAGCAATTTCTTTTTCATCTAAATTTAGTTTTTTCTATCTAATGGGTCTCTTCTCAGACTCCAGCCCCCATCTAAAGTGTAATTTTATCTTTCATTACAGGCATTGTTAACAATTCCATTTAATCCCAACACTGTATTTATCTTGGGTTTCTCCCTACCTGCAAATGTAGAGGATTATTTTAGGACTGTACTAAAAAGGGCTGAAATGTGTTACTTCTAAATTTATACTTGCAGCAAATTTTCATGAATAATAGAATTTAGTATTCCTTCTTCGTTATCTGATTATAACCACTATTACAATGCAGTATTTTTAGAAAAGTCTTTACATTTAAAAATGTTATATAAAGTTTCCAAAAAGTAATATAAATATACACCTTCCCAGTTACTAACTGAAACCTACCTAAAATGACCTAGATAGAGTCCAGTTTTGTTATTTTCTTAGTTTTCAAAAAAGTAATATATCTATACAATTTGATCTTTTGGAGAAATTACTCATATTTACTCACATACAGACATTCCACTTTAACTATATTTCCAAATGGTCTTGTGAATGCTATACACAAGGGATTGTATAAACCACGCATCCTTCTGTACACAGGGAAATGACTCTCCTTTCTCCATTACTCTCCTGTTCTCCCATGACTTTGGTCAAGATCCCACACATTTAAACCTATAATCAGAGAATTTTTGGCTGTCTACACATCTGAGCGGAACAGTTAAAATGTACAAGAACCAATCAAATTCAAATGAAATTCAAATGCAAGTCAAGGAGACTACTCAGAATGAATGTGAGTCATTAGAAAAATCATAAGAGCCTCAATTTAAGCAATTATTCATTATTAGGTACCTACAAAAATAATATTTAAATTAATCACAATAATTGTTCAAAAATAGTACTTAGTCAGACATGTATCAGTTTATATATGGCAGCACTGACATTGCAGTTTGGTGGAGAAAAGGATGAACTACCTTACATCATACACAAACACACACACATGTACAAACACCCCCATACCACATACCAAGTTTTTACACTTAAAAATAAAAACTATAAAACATATAGCACAGAATATAGGATAATATGTTTATCATATTCAAGTAGATTAAAATTTCTTTAAAAGGATACAAAATGGACAAACATAAAGAAAAATATTATGCATGCACCTACATTGAAATTGAGTATTTTATACAGCAAAAGTTATCTTACAATAGTAATAGAATATATTTTCAATCTGAAGAACTACTAAAGAAGCTAAAACAAATAGTTGCTTAAATACTTAAAAGAATAATCACCCAGCATGTAATTGACAATGAATATAAGAAATAAATTACTTAAAGTCATAACAATGTTGCTGAACTTGACTAGAAATAAGAGAAATGCAAATTAAAACCACAAGGAAGTACCACAACATACTTCTGAATACTGCTCTTCTGCAAATAATCATGAAGCCTAAGTTTTTCATTTAGAGCCTTTGTTTTGTTACTCAATTTATGTTCATCTTACCAAACCATCTGAATAAAGTAATTTTTTATTTGGTGTAGTAACCACAGATAACCTTCACCCCAAAGGATAAGAATCTAAGTTAATAAGATTTTTATCAGAAAAAAATATTTGGTAAGATTGCAAGTTTATGAAATTTTTCAAGATTTATTATCTGACACAGTATGCTGTCGTATTTGGTGAATCATCTATGTACAATGCAAACTAACGTATAATCTGTAGTTGGTTGTGTGTGTTGTACTACAAAACTTTGGTCAAGGTGATTGACCATGTTTAATCTATGTTCTTGTTTATTTTTGGTCCAGTTGTTTCATGAATTACTGAAAGAGAGCTATGTTAAAATGTCCAGTTGTGATTGTGGACTTGTCTTATTTCTCAATTTAGATTTGTCAATTTCTGACTCACTATTTTTAAAGCTCTGATATTAAGAACATACTTAGGATTGTTATTTTTCTGAGTAAATTGACTCTTTGTTATTATGAAGTAGCCTTCTTTGTCTCTGATAATATTTTATAACCACACCAACTTTCTTCTGCATATCTTGGTATAATATATGTTTTCCCAATACTTTTGATACTTTTAGTTTTAACCTTTTTTCTCTTTAAGACAGGATAAAATTGAGTCTTGCTCTTTTATTGGGTCTGACAACTTGTGCCATTTGAAGAGTACATTTATATTTAATTCAATCATCATATAATTGCTTTTTGTTTCCTTTTTTGTTCTATTTCTTTTTAAATGTATTTCCTTTGAAATATTTTTCCTTTGATTTATTTAAATGTTTTTAGCATTCCATTTAGATTTTTCTGTTTCTATCCCAAGTATTGGCCAAAGACATTCTCACATTTGACCATAAAACTATCTATATTTTCATTTAGACTCTGTCTACTTCCTCCCTTCTACCTGCACAGCTAGCTTCCACTTTTCTTTCACCTGGCCAAGAAATTTCATTGCTTCAGCAGCCACAATTCCAATTATTTTCAGAAGCAAGATCATTCTCCGCTCTCGCTCCACCTTCCTCAGGTAAAAGGCTGGGCTGTTTGTATAGCTTATATTGCTTTCCTTTTCTTTAGGACCAGAGATTTTTACTGCTCTTTACATAAAGCATGAAAACAATTGAAACATTTATTTTGTCCAGTTTCATAGGTGTTTCAGCAGCAGAGGCAGTCAAGTCCAGTTACTGCTCTGGCTGTTCTAGGAGCTATTTTTTAAAAGGATAATAATTATCAACAGAATAGGTTCTGACCGTACCCTAAATCCCAGACCTTCACTGTAAATGTTTCTGGGGACTGCCAGAGTTCCATACACTATATACATAAACACATATACAGACATGCATACACACACACACACACACACACACACACACACACACACACACATATTGAGGTGGAGGTCAAAGACACTCCTATGCCATGGAGTGTGCTACATTGTAAAGAACAAAGCATATATACCTTGCATTACAACCAGGATTTTCTGTAGACTTTCTTTACTGTTTCCAGGTCACATTCAAGAGTGACAGTCTGAGAAACCCAGTAAAGAGGTCACAACAGCATGCCCCGACAGAGGAAATGTCACTGAAATCAAAGGAGATCAACAAAATCTTATGTTTCTTTCTACAAGATGAGAGATACATGTGCAGCATCTTATCTCTCACTTTACATGAAATATTAAGTTCATTTAAATTTAACATATTATAAATATTATTAGGATTAATCCTTCCATCCTGTTATTTGTTCTTTATTTGTTCCATCTATCTTTTGTTTCCTCTTTCCTTCTGTCTTGCTTGCTATTACTTAAAGTAAGTTTCACGTTCCACTTTATCTCTTCTCTTTTTATTTTTGATATATATTTCATTTTATTTATTCCTATTTTACTGGTCAGTCAGAGGATTAAAATATACATGTCATATTTATCCAATCTACCATGATATTATACCACCTAAAATATAATGTCAAATAGAGACCCTTCATGGTCCATTACAACTTGCCCTCTGCTTCCTTTGTGAGCCTGCTATTACTACTGATAACAAGAAAACTATTTCCATTTCAGCATCCCTATCATCATCTCTGAGCTACACAGAAATGCAATAAGAATGTTGCATTCTCCTGACCAATTCATCAGTTTAAAGACTGGAGAAAAGTACTTTTGAGAGTATTTTTAGAGATGGCTAAGCAGGTTGTACATAATATATTCATTCCCACATTCTCCTCTCTCTGGGCCATGATCTATCATATACTAGGGAGAAGTTGACATTTCAAGCTCATTAACTATAGGCCATCATGAAGTCCAAATTCAATTTATCTTTAGCAGATTATTAAAACTTATTCCCTGGGTTTCAACCCAGATATTAAAATTCTAATCCCTAGTAACGACTTCCATATTAACATAGTAATTCTACTGAGCCCTGCATTCCTCCTGCTTGGTTTAATACCTTTAGTACATAATCCCATGAGCATACCCTGCTGAGAGTCTGGTAAGGGCTTGTCATTCTTCTAGTGTACAGTTATCAACTCCATGAGCTCCCCTTATAATTCCCATACGGACCACGTTAGGTGTCATAGACTGAATGACGGTGTCCCCCGCAAATTCATATATTGAAATTGTAACCATCGGTGTCATGGTATTAGGAAGTGGGACCTTTGGGAGATGAATAGGTCATACAGACAGAATCCATATAAGTGAGATTAGTGTCTTTGTAAAAGAGAACCCAGAATCCTCCCTTACCTTTTTCATATGCGAAAACACAGTGAGAAAGTCAGTCTGCAACCCAGAAGAGACCCCTATGCCAAACCCAAACATGTTGGCATCCTGATATTAGATTTCCATCCTCTAGAACTCTGAAAAATAAATTTCTGTTTTTTATAAGCCACAAGGTCTATAGTAGTTTGTCATAAATGCCTGAATGGACTAAGACATTTGTTAGTCAATTTAATTCATGGACACAGAGGAAACATATGGTGGTAGGATGTATCCTGAGGAGTGTCAGCATCACCACTGCCTTGGGTATAATACTTAAAATATTTTAGCCGAACAAAAACAGATTTGTTATTTTTTCAGATAAGTTTGGAGGAGCTTTCTCCTTCAGTAATAGAATTTTAGGTAGATACGAGGTCACAGTCTCTGTGTCACCAGTATCTACTCAGATATCTCAATACAAAACTTCCGTGTCCTACTCCTTCTCCACCAAATGTAATTCCTTAGCATTACATAGTAGCTCTATCTAATAAATACAAATAAACATAGAAAGGCAGCCAAATGGGGAGACAAAGAAACATGCCCCAAAAGAAAGGACAGAACAAAGCTCCATGAGCAATCTACCAGATACTGACTTCAAACACTGGTTATAAGGATACTCGAAGATTCAGTGAGAACTTCAACAAAGAGATAGCAAACATAATAATCAAGATAAGAAACAAAAAAGAACCAGTCATAAATGAAGTATACAACAGCAGAAATAATGACTGCATTAAAGGGAATCAAGAGTAGATTAGATGAAGTAGAGGACTGAATCAACTATTTAGAAGTTACAATAGCAAAAAAGAACCAATCAGAACAGCAAAAATAAATAAATAAATAAAATTTTAAAATAAGGACAATTTAAGGGGCCTCTAGGACAACATTAAGGATACTAACATTTGTATCACAGGCATACCAGAAAAAGAAATAGAGCAAGGAATTGAAAACCTATTTGAAGAAATAATGACAGAAAACTTCCTGAACCTGACATAAGAAAAAGATATGAAGGTCTTTAATCCATTTTGAGTTAATTTTTGTATATGGAGAGAGTTCATAGCTCAGGTTCATTCTTTTGCATATGTTTTTCCAGTTTTGCCAGCACCACCTACTAAAGAGGCTGTCTTTTCCCCATTGTATGTTTTTTGCTCCTTTATCGAAAATTATTTGTCCATATATTTGTGGGTTTATTTCTGGGTTTT